>CAJNSZ010000671.1:41187-60105 GCA_905329745.1 Rotaria sp. Silwood2
CTATTGAATTTTTAATATGTCTATTTTCAAGAGATTCCTGTAGAGTATCCCAAGTTTCCGAAAAAAATCGAATCTTCGAATTTTTACTCGAAACTTTGCACATTTCTAGACCATAACTATACGAGCTTCCATGAAAAAAAACCATGCTCTATAACCTATGTTTGGAAAAGGGTTTTCATCTTAAAATTCTCATTTCTTGAAGAGATTTTGTTCAAAACTTCTCAACTTTTATATGGGAGCTAGTATAGTTAAGGTCTACAAATGTGCAAAGTTTCAGGTCAAAATTCAAAAATTTGCTGTCCTCTACAGGAATGTCTAGAAAATAAGCATAGTAAAAATTTGATAGCTTAATGAAATCTAACTATGCCGTAAAATCCTTTTAGGGTTTTTACAAGGATACTATATAGTATCTATAGACAAAAATTCATTGAAATCTGGGGGGGGGGGGGCACCTAGGAAAATTTCCTAGTTAGCCGTACGACTTTACAAATCATAATTCTGACAGTAATGAGAGATAACAATTCATACACTATGCATAAAAATACAACTTTTCACGCATCTACTGAATTAATGCTGATGACTTTTAGAATACGATCAAAACAAGAAAAAAACGCTTCTAATTAAATATAATAAATCTTTTTAGAGTCTTAAATGATTTCATTATTATAAAATATCTTACTGTGCTTCATTGGAAAATGAAAATCCAACAAATGAAAGTTGATTTCCAATAAATGTTTTACTAACGGAAAATGATTCTTTTGAAGGATGATCATTTTTTTCAAGATCTTTAAAATTACTTGTATCTTCATCATTTGTTAATAATGGAACGATAGGAGCTGATGCTAAAAAAATATATACATAATACATATAAAACAAAAAAGAAAAGAATATTTATATTTTATTCGAACTACCTTGTCGTATTGTTTCCCATGTCCATTCATTTTGATTTGTAAAAAATGGATGAGCTTTTATTTCTTCGACACCAGTTTTACCTAAACGTGTTGATCTAAAATATAAATAATCGATTTTTTTGCTTCTTCTTCTCAATAAAATTATTCTTACTGATCACTAAGAAATGCACATATAAGTGTACGAGCTGCATTAGATAAAACTGGTTCTTCTGGAAAGATAAGATTTTCTTGATGATTCATTATTTTATGATATACTCCAACTAATGATTCAGCATCAAATGGTGTTTCATCTAAGAAAAGAAACGACAAAACTAATTTATATGAAATTTAAAAAAAACATTACCAAGTAACATTTCATAAAGAAACACACCAACAGACCACCAATCCGCTTCTGGTCCATAAACACCGGATGTACTTACAGATTTTAATATTTCTGGACTTATATAATCTGGCGTACCAATTGCAATATTAGATCGAACAAGACCATCCTTTAACAAATGAAAAACGGAAACCATTCGATAGTTTGAAATAAAAGTATTTTTTAGTTCGTTTACTTTATCCATTTCAATGCAAGTACCAAAATCTGCTAATTTTATATGTCCATAAACATCAAGTAAAATATTATCTGGTTTAACATCTCTACAAATAAAAGAAATAAAAGAAAAACAAGAAAATTCTTATTCATACCGATGAATATAACCCATACTATGAATGGCATCAAGTGCAAGCACAACTTCAGCACAATAAAAACGTGCAGACTTTTCATCCATTTCATATCGTTCAAGTAATGTCATAAAGTCACCACCTGGAATATAATCCATAATCATATAGAGCTAAATTATATAAAAATAATTGTAATCCTATTAATTTACATACAATGTATAAGAATTCATCTTGTTGAGATATTTTTACAAAATGACTATAAATAGTTTTGACTTTTCTATTATGTCACCATATTCTTTAGATCTATTACAAAATATTCGAAAAAACCTATTTTCGAATAAATCGATATTCAAAAGAAAAACAATCATATTCTCAATATCTATAAGAAATCTTCAAATCTTTAAAAAATAATTGTAGTTACGTTATTCTTTCCATTCTCTAGAACTTTCGTTAATCCAATCAATTTATACTGATAACATCAAATACTAAAATTTTTTTTCATCATCATCAGTTGTACCTGCATTTAGGCACATGCACCGACCATGAACTCTAGTTCTACATCTATTCAACCAACTCTGTGTATTTCGATGATTACTCAAGCATTTCAAAACATCATCAACCTTTATATTGGTTCTTCAGTTTTTGGATCACTTTATCTCTGTATGTAGGATCTAATATAGGTAATCTTGAAATTTTTTTTTTCTTTTGAGTTACTATTACTTCCATTCAATAATTAACTAAAAACAGCTGCAGTCAAAACTGTATCCGAATGTTTAGATTCGGTTTATGCATATATATATATTCATTATCGTGATAAGAACAACTCTCATAATCGATGAAAAACTTACACTGCTAACATCTTGAAATGCATAATGAAGTTTAACAATCCAATCACTATTTGAAAAAGCCATAATACTTCGTTCTTCCCAAAATAAAGCACTATCATATTTTTTTACCTACGTCGGAAATAAAATTTCTGTTTTTACTAATTAAAATTTTCATTGTTTGTTTTTTTTTTGTTACCATTTCAAATTTATTCAATGTTTTCATAGCATAAACTTGTCCAGTTGCTTTTCGTCGTACCAGATCAATTGTACCAAAAGCACCTCGACCAATAATTTTAATTGTTTCAAAATCATCAATATTGACACGCTGATTACGAATTTCTCGTGTAGATTCATGAACTAGAATTATAAATAAATATTAATTCAATCAAAGATATATATATATATATATATTTTTCTCTTACATTTTCCATAAAATCCATCGAAGTTTTTTGTTTTTTTGAGACCTTCACAATCATAAATAAAAGCAATAACTGAATCAAGTAAACTATCTATTGAAATCGATGAATGTGGATCAACAAGGTGCTCTTCTAATAGACGTCTACGTTGCACAAAATTATTTTCCGTTGTAGCCATATTATTGACTATTCTATTTTGACATTTAAATATAAATCATCATTGTGCTTGGTAAAAATCAAACCCCTCCCAAAAAGAAATAAAATAAAAGTTTCATTTTTCAATTTAAATAAATAATCAAACCACCTGCAGTGTCACATTGATTCATAACAAGGACAAAAAAATGAATTATAAATTAAAAAAGAAAAAACAATTCTTAGAACTAAAAACACCAACTCATTCCTGTCTAAACTAAACAAATACGCATATATATATATATATATTATGACTCAATTTAATAGCAATCAATGTTTCTAATGGAAATCTAAAATAAGATGTACATGTACATCTTGTTTCCATACACAAAATGTATTAAAGGATACAACAGCGAAGCTTCATAAAACGTAAAGAAATGAAAAAATAAAACAATGTTGAAATCGTTTGAATAAACATAAAAGCAGTTTTTATCTGATAGATCACGCTCTACACGTAGTTAAAATATTTTTGGAAATTGACAATAGTTTACAACATATGAGAAGGCGAGTATAAAGCTTTTCTACGAAGTGTACAGCAGAGTGTATTTTGGGAGCAACAGTTGTTCAGAATATTTAGTTTCCACTGTGTACACCCGCCATTAGAAAAACTGACAACAAGACAACAAATTTAATATCAAAGAGACCATTATAAGCGACCAATCATGAAACGAGCTTATAGAAGCATTGCTAGATGATTACAATGACATCTAGGCAGATTAGAAGTCAGGAGAAAAGAAAAAATAATTTTTGCCTTGAACAATTTTTTTTGCTTTCATTATCTTCAATCAATACCAAGAACCACTTATATATAGATGTTAATGCTACGGACGTTTGCGAAGTATGAGTGTGAAGTGTCAGTGTGAATGAGTGGAAGGCCCATAGCTTCACTCAGTATGCATCTCTTGTCTATTAAAATGTTATCCGATTTTTCAGTTTCCAACTATTCCGGATGCCTTTGGTTACGTACGCTTTTCCCATGGCATAGTAGCATTTAAACTAACATAAATACCCAATACCAACGATAGAACAGGACTGAAATTGCATCGAGAGAAAGCTCATATTGTGTTATGAATCACCGATATGATTATAGAAGAAAGAGAACAATGAAATCATATATCTTGTCACTAACAGATTGTAAAATTCGCTTTTATTCTTTCTTTTATTTGGATAAATTATGCAGAATCACGCAAGTGTGCGCTGATTGTCACTGCAGAGTACATATTATTGTACCATTTTTGCCTGAGGGAAGAAAGAAAAAAATAGAGTAGCTTGCATTGTGAGTTCGAATTACTATTTTATTCTGCGCTTATTTTTACTGTAATAGTTGGCATCAATTATGAGGAGCGTCATAACACTTAGACGATTACCATAGATAACAGCTTTTTCATCATTTTTTTTACATAATCATAGACTCATTTATCCAAGAAAATTAAGATATAGAATATGTGCCAACAGTTGGAATAAACCCAAGAGTTGAGAAATACTTGGAAGCGTTAGAAAAGTCATTGTTAGGAAAAGAAGGAACAATAAACATTTATCACAGCTTTCCCTCTCCCGAACGTTTTCAATATCAGAATTAACCGGATGTAAAAATTAACAGGTCGATTAAATAATTTCGTGTGTTATGGGATTTTTCAAATAACTGATTTTGTCGGCCTTGCTTGTTCATTATGACACCAGATCTAAGGGTTGTAATACACTGGTGTTTAGTATTAATCGTCATGTAGCGTCTCAGTATTACAGCTCTTGTGAGATTGGTCGAAGCTTCAACTAATCTGTGAGATTCAAATGAAACGAAAGAACGAGCTGAAAGATGACTCGAGCTTTTTCCCTTCTGTTGCTTTGACACTGTTACGCCACACGTCAATGTTATTGCGAAAGAGACGTGAATCATATGAAAGTTTCCCTTTACGTTCTGCTAATGCCCTATTTATATATACACATGTTCTCTTCATGCACTTTCATTCTATCGGTACGTTCGTCGAGTATTACTGATTCTCATCACTATCTTCAGCTGTTGTTTTTTTCTTGACTGTGTATTTAATATTTGTCATTTTTTTTTCGAAAATCTATTGTTGTTNTTTTCGATTTGTTGTAGCAAGAAAAATAAAAGAATGTATGATACGATGTGTTTTTTTTTGTTTCTCGTATGTGTATGTTATTATGTAAAATGAGAAGATTAAAATGAAACCAGGTAGATATTTTCTCGAACTGATATTAAATCTCATATTATATATTTATTGTTATAGTATCAATGATTAATTTCTTATTTATATTCATTCTTCTATGTATAACTCAACTTAGTATTATTATGATGCTACAAACTTCACGTATTGTATCAAATAAAAGTTTTCATATAGAAGAATATGGAACAGTTAAATTTGATTGTCTAATCGAACAAAATATATTAGCTGCATGGCGTATTGGTTTACGTCATGATAATATTTATCGGTAGAATGATAAAAGATTTCTTTTTTGTTAATTTATTTTAAAATTTATCTTATAAATTAGATATTATTATACAAATTCAAATTTTCGACATAAATTTCTACAACAAAATGAAAATGAAGATAAACCAAGAGATGTTATGTTTGAAAATAATATGCATACAATGATCTTTTTTAATGTATTCAGAACTTTATATTATTTGAAATTATATATCGGATGCCTCAAAAATAATAAATCTCTCAGTATATTGGCTCTAACTTTTTTCTTTTCCTCTCCTAAACCTAATTGTTTTTTCCGAAGATACGCTATTCAAGTCTCTAAGAACATTTATTTCTATGAATCGTTCCGGAGAAAAATTGAACGAAGAATATTCAATACATAGAAGCGAGACAATTCTTTAATTTGACAAAGTCTTTCTGCTCGAATACTTTTTTGAACTCAGTAATAAAAAGAAGACAGAATATACATTAGTTTTTGTTTGTTCATCATGAATGCTTATAAATAAAGGAAAATCAAGAGCAATCACTGTCAACATTGACAATTATTGAAAGTCAAGAAGATCAATAGAAATATCACTTCCAGTCAATGATTTTGTATCCTGAAGGCGTTATAATAATTTCTAACATAGAAAAAATCAAATTGTTTTTCCTTGGTATTACATACGAAAGCAATTTTCGTAGCTTGCATCGATTCTTTCTTCTTTGCGATATTCCAAGAAACATTCAATTCTTCCAATCTATGAATCCAGAGCGTCTGAACAACATTGGATGGTTAAGCTAAAATAGCATCTTTTGAACTTGACTTCCTGATTCATTTCGGTGTGAAGTAACTCCCATATAAAAGTTAGTTTAACTTTTAAAATTCAGTGAGCCAAAAACTAAAAACAATAGCGGGTTTGAATAATTTTCAACCAGATTTTTCAGAATGTTCGATATATTCATATTCGAATAGAGTTGAACGAGCTTTTCTACTGCATGACAACAATGATCACACTTCAGTGTGCTCATAGAACTTGATCGTGCTCCCTTCTAGAAAAATAATCAGGTCTAAGAACTTATAAGATAAAAATTTATAGTCAAAATACTAAGAATATTCATTAGTGACTGACCATCCGATATTATAAATGTTGGTTGTTTGTTGTTTAAGGTCCGTCAATGGATAAATAGTGCATTTGAAAATATTCAATGTGTTATATATAATACTAAAACAAATATATTTGAAATAATGATTTTTTATTTAAATATTTATGGTTAGAATATCTAATAAGAAATATTTTATTTCTTTTTTTTTTTATGTTTTAGTTTCTCCATTTTCATTTTCATTAAATATAAATGATATTTCTATGAAAGATCAATCCATATTTTGGTTTTATGATACACAACGTATAAATATTTTATGTGAAATATATTCTTATCCAAAATCAATATTACAATTTAATTTAAATCATCAAATAATTCATTCAAATGAAACTATTGATTGTCTTTATGATGACCTTTCTACTATTTTATTATCGAATTCATTATGTCTTTTACAAACAAATTGGCGTATACGTGTACGAATAAATACTACAATAACTCTTTCAAAAGAATTTAATGAACAAAATTTTACATGTTCAATTATTAATTTCCCATATGGAAATACATGGAAATATTCAACATGTATTCAATTGGTTGAAATCAAAGGTAAGAAATAACTAAAACGAATGTCATAGAAGAAACAATAACAAGATGTTCTACTGGATCCACTTATGGAAAAGATGCATTATTATTATTTGTAGAAGTTTGTTTAGAATTAATGAAGAAAAAACCAATCAATTTTGGTACTTTCTGTTTTTCTTAAGTTCATTGCTGTCTGATAGGTTTTACATTAAGTAATAATAAAAACAATAGAGCAGATTTCATATTATTGTTCAAAATCTTTATTATATCCAAGAATCTCTTGTAATATCTAAACAGCAAAGCAGAAAGAATGTTTACTAAAATATTTTCTCTAGATGAAAGTCATGTTACCATTAATTCAAAAGAGAAATTTTAATTTTCTGTGCCAATCCTTTTCCTCTTAGTATTTTAAAATTAAAAAAAAAAAAAATTTTATTTTTATGTTTGACAATCATTTTGTTAAATTTTGTAACTTGAACTAAAAAACAATTAATTATGAAATTATCGAATACTTTTTGACAAAAATATGTTTTTTTTTTTAATATTCTTATTCAAAATTATACTCATCAAGAGATATTATATTTATTTCTTTGATTATTAATCACAATTATCTTGGAGAAATAACTGACTAAATAGAAACACATATAATATGTAATTTTCATTTTCTTTTAACAAACCTATACTTGAGAAAGACATCTAATAATAAAAGAAAAAGTTCACTTATAAAAAGTACACTTATTTTTAGGATCAATGTCACACTTCTTTCTTTTTTGTAAAAAAATGGCGTCGAATAAATGAATGTCTATTATTAAATTATCACATAAAATATTTACTGTTTGACGACTATAATTTATTTTCTTTTTCTCTAGTACAATCAAAATATTTTCAACGAGAAGACTTTGAGAATTACCGGATACTAAAACTAGTCATTGAGTCTATATAATCCGATTACTACTACTTTTTATTAGTTTCTGATCATAGAAACTCATCAAGAAACACAATTGAGATTGAATAAGATTACTAATCTATAAAGACGGCAAGTATATGAAGTTTTTCTTTTTACACAAATATAATTATGTTTCACTGTTGTTTCGAGTAGGAATTTTAGAATAATTATACTTCAGCTTGGAAAGCTGTAGTCTATAAAAAGTGAGCTTATAGTACATGTAGAAAATATCTTGACATATCAATCTGGATCATTTATGTGATTACTTTTATTTGAAGACTGATTTATCTCTAATATCTAAATATTTATCGATTTGTCAATCATGATATTAACAACAAGTAACGTAACACATAGAAGAGAGCCGTACAATGCATTTGCTTTCGTTAGATAGAAAATTGCTGTCAACAACGTAGTGTACATCTGTCATATATGCCATATGTTCTATTTAGTCAATAGAAGATGTCATTACATCAATATATGTTCGTTCAAACATATGTATGTGATCTCAGATTAGAGATAGAATGTGTGAATTGCTATGAAGTATAAATTAGTGTCCAAGAACTAAGAAATTCCTCTAAAGATTATGAATAGACGGTTTATTCTATATTTGTAAGCAGTTGTATATAAATGCGTATGTGAATAATGTGTTTTTGGTTTATTTTTAGAATCATAGTGCTAATCAAAGATCTCTTTTTTCTCCTGTAATCTTTTTGATTATTCATCAATATATTTATATGTCTTGACAGAATTAAAACAAAAGAAAATAGATAATAATCGTTTGCATGTTTACCAATACATAGAAACCCGAAGAAAAGGTTCTTATCAATCAATAGCATCATCGGAGAAAAAATTGATCGATCACGTACTCTGTTTTTCTGTCCTCTGTGTTTCATCGAGAAAAACAGACTATAGGCCTTATTCACTCGATCCTTCTGAGTCCTTCTCATATTGATCATATTACTTGTTGATATTTGGATGATATATTCATCGTTTTTTTCTCTTTTCTTTTAATTCTTAATAGAAAAATCTACACAACTAAGCACCTCATTAATATCATCTTTCAAATATTCCAGGTAATCAAAAAGTGATATCATTTTTAAAAACAGATGTTTTTTTTTCTTTTGGATTTTTTATCATAAAAAAAATAGAATTGTCGAGAAACCATTAATTGGTAAGAATATTGAAAAAATCAGTATTGTTATGATTACTATTTGTCATAGATTCAGCATTTGTGACATTGTCAACAACACAAGCAACAATATTCAAAAAATCTGATAAGTTTCTTCAAGGTTCGTATATTAGCTTTATCTTATTTTCTTTCTTTGTTCATTCTGTAATGAGACAAGAGTGTCAAATACATTATGGTAATTTACTCTCATCTATATTCTTTTGTGATTCTTTCAAATGACAGATATTTTTTTTTGTCCTTCGAAGAATGTAATATAAGCGTTTGATCAGTTAATTTTTGTTTTCGGTTTTTTTCTCTCTTCTGAAATTATTTGTTTTTTCAAGGAAGTCGATACCACCCAATTAGTTTTATATTCATTTTTGTGATTACATTACTAGTTATATTAGCTTATCTTATTTATAGAAGTAAAAGAACAAAAGGTAATTTTAAATGAAAGATTATTTATGATTTCTTTTTTTTTTTCATCTTTCATTTTAGTTTTTAATATATCATCAATTCAATAAAATTTATTATTTAATATAGTTATTTATATTATTTATTCTATTTGTAAAGGTAAATTATGACAATAGATATTAAAATAAATTAATAATTAGGAGATACAAAAGATGTCAGTAAATAAAAAATACACTTGACAAGATGCAGCTTTTCTTTATTCTTTAAGAATTCTTTTTGTCTCTTAAAATCGTCACGCAAGAAAAGAAGACTATTGTTCATATTCATAATGATCTTCATAAGCTGCTGCTTTTTCTTTTTGTAAACATGTTGTCAAACATACGCGACACTACATACGAGAAATCCGATCGGTTCTGAAGAGACATCGTCATCATTTTACTCTCATTTTCTTTCTTTCTTTTTTCATTAGTTTTGGTTTGTTCTTCGTCACAATTACGGATGATTGTTTCCTGTTTCCTCTTTTTTTTTCAACACTCACTATTTGATTGACTTATTCTAACCATCTTGCTAATTATCACTACATATAGATTAAGACAACAACAAAAAAATAATCACTAATGAATCAGAGTACTATGCTGAATTTTAATGATAAACCATCAGAATGGTTTCGAATATTTCTTATTATTTTATTCATAATTATTGTTCTTATTGGTTTAATTGGTAATACACTTGTTTTATTATCTGTTTTAACAAATCATATTAAAATTCGTCGTTCATCAACAAATCTTCTTCTTGTTAATATGTCATGTGCTGATTTAATTATTCTTGGTTTTAATATATTTGATATAATACAATTTTCATTTGATCGTTCATGGCCAACAGCTTGGTATCTTGGTTTATCTTTATGTAAAATAATACGTTTTTCACAAGTACTTGGTTGTTATGTTAGTGTACAAACATTACTTATTATTAGTATTGAAAGGTTAGATTTCACAAATTAAACAAAAAAAAGAAAAGAATTTTCTTTTATTTTATAATGATATTTTTAGATATATTGCAATAATTCATGCTGTAAAAATTTCTCATTCTAATCGACGTAGACGTCTGTTATTAATATTTATTTTAATATGGTCTATTGGAATCATAATGGCATCACCAAATTTAGTTTTACTTTCATTACATCCACTTACTAATCGTTCAGAATATTATGTATGTGGTTTATCTGATCATGAAACACATCCATATCTTGCTTTATTTTATAAATATACTGAATCAATACTTTTCTTTTTTATACCCATATTTGTACAAGTAAGTTAATAATTTATCAAAGAAATCAATAAGTTATATATATATATATATTATATTGATCTTTTTTTTCTATTTTAAGTGCAGAAAGTAATCCGGAAATAACATAAGAGTTTCTTTTTACTTTTATTAAAGTCTAGATTTCAGACATAAATTTATCTAATGGATGTTTTATGAATAGAGACAACCAGGTGTGAATGAAATAGCATGTGTAATAAGAGAAAACATCTGAGAAGTTTTAATATTATATATTATCAGTTGAAGTGAATCTTAATAAAGAACTCAGATTAAAAATATAAAGAGACCATATGAAACATTAAAGCTAGAATTTTTAAAATACAGTACATCTCAATTGAATTTCTTCCTATTGTATTGCTTATGTTAGACTATTGTAATTTATTTTTTTTTCATAATGGCTATATTGCAAGAAAGTACAGAGTTCGTTGCATAGTCATAAATAATAAAGTAGAATTTAAACAACAAAAAATACATCAGAATACAAGATGATACGTTTTTTTCATTATTATCTGCAGTAAGAGTACATCGAATTTTTATCGTTTCATATTTGTTTGTACATATTGATGGATATAAGTTCATTTTCATAAACCTGTCTATCTGACTAATAAAACACAGTAATGACATAGTAATAGAAATTCTGGAAAAAAAAACTACAGCTTTAAGTTGGTGCATATTTTTTTACGTCGTGGCTCGAAGTTCAAACAAATACTAAGCTTGTGTTCGGTTCTATATTTATCTTCTCTGTATTCCTCTCGTCTGTTCCTTTGTATATATCTACACTGGACGAATATCGCCTATATTAAATAAATATCACTTTTAGACAATACCATTTGGCATTCGTTTAAGGAAGCCATTCGAAGTGATAATCCAATTATAACAACAAATCTTTCGTTGCTAGTTTCTAAAACTTTTTATTCATTATCAAGAGAGAGGAAGCCAGCAGTGTACGTCGCAAATGTGTTATTCTTTATGGTATTAATGTATATTATGGCTAACCCTCCATATAAATGAGTATGTTTTGAAAAACTGCCTAAAAGGAGTATTGAAGTATATAGGGTAGAAATTTGTACCCTCTTCCACACAGACCGTGATGAACCTTGTTCACATACAATTGTAGACAGTATTTCTGTAGGATTAAGTGAAAGAAGGATGAAGAAATGTGTCCCAAGATACACAGAATAAAACAATCTTTCTGTAATTAACAACAGCAGTTACATCGTATTTCATATTTTAATCTCACAGGAATTGCACTAACAGCTTCTCTTTCTTATACTTCAGATGAAACGTATGTGGTAGTGTACAACAAAATATGTATCATGCAATGAAGTATAGTCTGTAATTTCGCACTAGATTATCTTTTATCGAAAAAAAGTAAATTATAATAGTCTAAATTAAGAGATACAATTACTTTCAATCGTTCTTCTGTTCATATCGAAAGACTATGAATCTATTGACGAACTATGTTTATAAATATTTAATTTTCTATTTTAGGCAATACTTTATATACTTATTTGTCGTAAGATTTTTTTGGTTGATCGTGCTGTACAAGCACATTTTCGTGCTGAACAATTACAATGTTCAATAAGTGATTCTCATCGACAATATTCAGGAACAAAAACGAGCTCATCACTTCCAGCACCATTAACTGATAATAATCTAAGTTTAATGGCAATGATGACACCACGTTCACAAACTAATATGATGCCAATACCAAATTCAACAACTAAAATTGGTGATACAGCACGTAAACGAGCTATTATCATGTTATTACTTGTTACAATATTATATTTTATTGCATTTTCACCAGCACAGATTAATTTTATTTATACAAAAATAAGTCGATTACATCATTTATATGAAAATCGTCTATTTTTTATTATATCAATATTATTAGTTTTATCGTCAACAGCTTTTAACCCAATATTATTTTATATATTTAGTAAATTTTTTCGACATAAATTTAATATTATTTTACGTAGATTATGTCCAATATGCCGTATACGTTCACGACGACAAAATGATTTTCCCATGATTTAATGAAATTATTCTTATGATTATGAATTTTTTTTTGAATTAATCGCGTTTACAATCATAAACATGAATGGTCAAAAAAAAAAGAGAACGATTGTTTTTCAAGAAAACTGTTATAGAGTATGAAAATACAATAAAAATCTGACATAAATAAAGAGAAATTATTTGAGTATCACACAACCATATTGACAAAGAATTATGGAAAATTTTTTCGCACATCGATTTTTTTTTTATTGAATAGATAATGTTTTCGACAATCTTATTTCATTAAATATTTAAAGTACTCACCCTTATTTACTGTGCAAAATTTCATTCGATCAAACTCATCATGTGGTATGGCATGAATCTTCTTAGTTATAACTTGTTGTAAGAGTTTGGAATCAGCATAACTGTCTAATTATCGTTTCAAATAATCAAAGGTCAGATGATGTCAAGTTGGGAAAGTCAAATGAAAGAGATATTACAGTCACTTCTTCTTCCAGAAGGAATGTTTCAGTATCCTTGGTTGTGTTTGGTCTTGCATTATCATAATACAGCTTAGTGGTGTACAAAACAGACATCGATCTTTGTTTTTTGATACTGTCAAATAAAGGTTTCGGGCTATTATTTTTATAGGTAGGGATCATATATTGTGTTATTGCATTGAACCATGTGAATAAACTATGGTTCTTTTGTTCGAGGGTGGGTGTGAGTGTGGATCTTCTTCTCAGTCACACCCACACGCAATTCATTCAATAAATGTGGATTTAAGTTTTATAAAAGAAAATAAACACTGTTCATTCATCATCAAACCCGCCATTAAGATTATTACAAATTTTTGAATCTGTTCAGTTTATTTCAAAAAACAACAAACTTCGCGATTACATTAAATAGCAAAATAAAATGTAAAATAAAGTTGAGTAAGAAATACATGTTAATGCAAATGAAGAATAGAAAAAAGAACTTACAAATAAAATTTACCAATCAATATGATATATAATATAAAAGAAAAAAGGAAACAATAGTAAATAGTGAGTGACAATAAATAGTTAAGCCTTTTAAATTTCGAAAATTTCGCAGTTTGAAATGATAAAATAAGTTATGCGATCTTTATTAATGTGTTATTTAGTTCAACATAAGAGAAAATTCATAATCTTTATGCGAAAACAACCGATTTAGGATGCAATACTTTTTACGTACTTCTTTCTATAAAGTTCTACTGCAGTATCTCCTTGATCATCGGCTATTTTTCTCAGAACTTCTTCCGTTACAAAATCAGTCAACAAGGCAGCACCTTGAGACGAATTAATATCTAGTTTTTCGCAACAGCCAGATGTCTCACTCGCAAATTCTTCGAAATTTTCTGCTGCTGCTGAAGTGAGGTAAAATGCATGGATGGGAATTTTTTATTTTTCAATTTTTGTAATTCAGTAGCATAGTATGTTGGCGTACTAAATCTAGTGTTCTGCCGGTATGGTTCACCAAAATGTGCTCGTTTGCTACTAACATCTGCTTGAGTGTTTGCTGGTGCATCTCCAATTAAAATGACTTGAGAGATCGACTCTGGAATCTCACTTTCTTGAACTGCATGCGATAAACCGATCTCAATAGCTTCACATCTCCATCCACCACAAGAACGAATACTGTTCATAATTTCTCTTAAGCTACTACATTTTATGGTCCAAGGAGAAACTTGCAAAATTTCATTTTCTTTACAATTATAATTTCGATACACAGCAAACTGCATTTGAAATGCATCATTAGGTAATCCTTTTTCTGTTAGAATAGTCGAAGCACGTTCAAACACCGTACAGACGGTTTCTTTGGTAGCAGATAATAAATTTGACATAGAATCTGTTGCATCCATAAGCAAAACGGTACGTGACGAAGCTGTTATTGAGTTTATTCCTTCATTTCGTTTCTTCAAAAACAGTTTCACCTGTTCGATATTTTCTGAAGTCAGTGCATTCAGAAATTCTTTGGAAGCTTTATGCTCAGTTCTACATTGTGCGATATCAAGCTCCTTAGCACTACACTTACTCTCATCAAGTTTAGTACGAGCTCCATTCAAGGTTTTGTAAAGCAAATTATCCATTATTTTCGGAATTTCTGTTTCCCACAAAGAACCAAGTATCCATTCCAAATCATTATCTAATAATATCATTCTGTAAGAACCTTGATCTCCCTGTCGTGCACCTCTACCCATAATTTGATATTCTTCGGATAATTCCTCAGAAAAAGAAAACATTTGAACAACATGAATACCACCATTAGCTAATAAATTTTGATTACGACAAATGAAATCAGTTCCTCGACTGAATATTCGAGTTATCAATGTTATTTTACCGATGGTTGCTGCATGTTTCATGCATAATTCTCTTTCTTTAGCAGATACCTTTTCCGTTATAATTTGTACATCTGATTTTATAGAAGATAAATCTGGAGAATTGGAAAATGTCATTAATTTTTCTTCTGATTGAAAAAAACGAGGATCGCATGTTTTGCATTACGTATCGGATTAATTTCTCCAAGAATATACATAAAATATTCATTCTCATCTACAACACGGACATCATTTTCTGGATTATAATTACGATTACAACTTCCAAACACTGATGGCATAATTGTTGCTTTATTAATTCCATAAACTTTTTCTACAATTTGTTTTTCTACATTTGCAAGTGTTTTTAAAGTACCTGTTACATCACCAATATATGCAAAATCATGAGGCATTTCAGCATATAAAAATGTTCCACAATCGATAAGAATACCAACATTTTCTTCTAAACTATTCTGACTAATATTACCGTTAGCATTTTCATGATATTATGCATATATCGTTTCATATTCACGAACCATATTATCTACTAAAGATTCACCTTCGACATAGACAATTCTATCCTTCTGAACAATATATGTTGATGATTGATATGATTGCAAAGCAGTTAACATATCTTTTATAGCTTCATCAAAAAAAAATATCCAATTGCTATATTTAGTATCACAGGTTGTATATGCTGGTAGAGCTTTTACTTTATTTAAGGATATCACTGTCTTACTCTGCCATATAGAATCTAGTAATGCTTTTATAGAATGATCCTTAAGATAAACTGATGGTATGTACATTCCACCATAATATTTATCACTAAGTAAAACATTAATTTCATCAATCAACAATAAGTTTGGATTAGCACGTGTTGATTGTTTGACTGCTGACAGAGCGCTCTCATTTTTCATGATCATATTACGCACTTTTTCTCGAACATTGCATTGCTCATTTAATAATTGTTCACATAGCTTATTAAAAGTACCATATTCGATTCAATCTTCTATTTCAAGTGTTCGAAAAAGTGAAATGAAATCATTCTTATCTCGTATACTCAAAACTTCACTATAACATGAGCAATTAACATCAACTCCAGGCAAAGCAAAAGCACAAGCAGTTACCGCCATGACCACTGATTTACTTTCACCTGTGCCTATTTCTACTAAATTATTCACTAAATCATCTGAAACTAATTTTTTTTATAAGTCAAGTTAATTATTGAAATTGTCTTGCTTTTTTCATAGCCAAGACAAAGCAGACGGAAAATAGCAATGACTTGTCCAACATGTGGCATCAATAAGTAAGCATAATTTTTATCAATACCTCGCATCATATTATAATGCTGAGTATTTTTCAAAGTCCATATAGCAAAAATATGAGCCAAAAGTTCAGGAATAGAGTCTCAAAAAGATCCAGTCCAACTAACAGAATCCAATGTATGTTTTACTGTATCAACGAGAAGTTTAGTTTCCGTTACCAAAACTGCTAAATCTGGCTCTTGATTTTCTTTCTGTTGTTTAAGTACTTTTAAAAAAGTAGATAGTAATTCATCGTATTTTTCTCTGTAAATTTTATATCGTAAACGCAAAATATTTTTAGCTAAATCATCACCCCTTAATCTTTCTAGTACATAATCAAAATCGTCCTGTTTTTGCATTTTGTCTCGGCTCTTTTTCCAATCTTCTCCACTTAAAGTCGAGTGTTCGTTGATTAATCGAGCACCTTCATCGGTTTTTTTCTAACTCTATACTAAGACCCATAATACCATTAGGACCTTCGATTTTTATGTAAGATTTAATTGCCATGTCAATTTTATCATTAATATTTTTCTCAAACATTGATAAATTTTCTGCAAGAAATTTCATTTTAACTAAGGCTTGAGAAACTCTTTCGGTGTCTGATATGGATTTTGTGATTTGTTGACTTAGTAAATCTACTTCTACAATAATTTTGTCTTGCGACTCATCTAAAGTTTGTTGAATGTCGATTTTTGATAGATGTACATATTTTCCAAATGATAAGAGGTGATTATAATATATACGAAAATCATCAGCATCTTTAGCCAAAAGGTCCATTGTATATGCTTTAGCTAATAGTACCTTCTTAATTTTCTCAACTTTCTCTATAACCTGTTGCTCCAATATTTCTAAACCAACTGGTGATGATAAAATATCTCTGAATTTTGAATTTATTTTTCCTGATATGCTGTATGCATTCATAAGATTCTTAAATAATTCTTCACGTTTACCTTCAAATTTTGTTGTTTCATCGGTTATGAATTCAACATCTATGTAACTCTTTAGAACATTTATCTGTTTTTCAAGTTTAGAAATCATTTCTTCGTATCGAATTATAGGTTTCATCTGGGCTAAAAGAATTTTGGAATAAATTATGGCTTACGTGACATTGATTAATTTTCTCTACAAATGGTTGCCATTTCTTCGATATTAACATAACTTTATGCAGTTCTTCAATATTCATATCATCAAATGCAGTAGTAAATTTTTCAGAATTTTTTTGAAAGTACTGATAGACGACATAAAATGTTTCGTCAAGATTTTCCAAGGTTTCCTTCGGAAAAAATGCTTGGACTCTCTCATCTAAAGTATTTGAAAAATTAGGCAGAATCAACATATCATTGAGAACTTTTGTGATTATTTCTGTTTGTTCAATCATAGATATATTTTTAAGAGTATCACAAAAAGTTGAAAATTTTTTAATTGTTAACAAGCGAGCACTATCACTATTTTTTTCTATTTCAGGAAAAAAGAACCGAGAATTTCTTCATATTTTGATATTATCTTGATGTCATCGATGAAAGATTCTGTTTTTTGTTCATCTAAATGTTTCTATAAATTCATTCGATGCGGTTCTAATTGCTTAAGGCATCGTTGATGGAGTGATTGAAAAAGATCATGCATCTTTTTTTCTTTGAAACGTTGGACTAGAGCTTTTAATTTTAAGATACTATGTTCATTGTCACTTGCACTAGAAAATGCCGTATCGAGATCCTGGATACAGGGTTTTGGCAAGCCAGGTGTTTTTCAAGTCACAAGTCAAGTCAAGTCTGACTTAGCTTCATTAGGCTTGGGAAAATTTTTTAGTATACTTGATTTAACTAGACTTGACTTGCCCAGCTCTGCCTGGGTGCATATTCTTTCTTCATCGGTAATTAACTTGCTCAACTCATCGATTTGTGATTTATGTTGAATTTGTAAATTGTCGGGCAAAAAGATTCATGCATAGTTCAATGAACGAATTCGCATAGAACGCTCACTAAAAGGGGCTTTACGAGCTGCTTCAATAGCTAAACTAAAAGCTTGTCTGATTTTTCCTACCATCGAGTTATGTGCTTGTATAAATTTAGCACGCCCATGTGAAGCAACCATTTTTAATTTAGCTATAAAGTCTTTCGGTGGATTGATAAAATATTGGCTAACATCGTTAAATTCATTTCGTTCCAAAATCGTTTTAACTATATCGGCTAACTTTTTTGTTAGCTCTGAGCTTTTCTGAATTACAGCATCCGATGTACAATAGCCTGCTAATTCAACTTGTACTTTGCTTAAAGTTTCCATATCATGTTCGGCTTCAGAAAAACTATCAGCATTCATAA
>CAJNSZ010000672.1:0-60054 GCA_905329745.1 Rotaria sp. Silwood2
GTAATCTGCACCGTATCAAATCCGCACGGACTATCCTGAGAATATTGCTCATTTATTGTATTTATTTCGTGAAAAAGCTTTTCGACTAGAAACAAAATACTATTTTGAAACAGCAAGAACCATCTGTTTACCAACTCTTAACGTTGTAACCATAAGCAACTCGTAAATTTGCTCAAAACTGTCATATATTTTTCATGCAAGACTGATATTCCTGGCATGTTCTATTTAAGAACTATAACCTTTCTCGGGAGCACCACGCCGAGTCGAGGGTGATATTCGTTTTAAGATCCAAAATGATCTGAATCTCTTACCTTAATATTGCTGAAATTCTACAAACAGTCTTCACGTAGATAAAGAGTCAGATCATTGTAAACCGTAAAAGGAAAATAAATAGCTTTAAAATGTCGCTTTCGAAATTCTCCATTAAAACTCATCTGACTAGTCAATTGTTGATAGAGAAAATTTTGGTATACTTCAATGACATCGAGTCTTCTCTATTGAATAGTGAAAAATATAGGTCTCTATTTTGTATCAGTCGATAGTCCACTAAACTTATCTTTATTCCATATCGTAAGAACGAAGGCGAACAATTGGTGTGAAAACAACTAAATCGAACGAATTCCCCACTGGATGAAAATAAGAAGGGATGAAGAAGCAACAAAATGTATCTATTGCCTCTCCTAAAACGTTCCATCTAAACGGTTCGTGTCATTGCATCTTTTTTAATCGCGACACATCTATTGTAAGTGTACCATCGGAACACTTGAGGACATCACACGAAAATTGTGATGAGTTCTCACGTGCCATCAGTATCTTTGATTTTTGTTGTTGAATATCGATAAATATCAATTATTAGAGTCAGTTGATAGAAGGGAAACAGCATTCGTTTTTATTTAAAGTTAATTCGAGTTATATTTAGTTACTTTTGACTGCTTGAAGAGATCTTCATATAACTACAAACATGCATTCTAAAAGTGATGAGGTATACGTCGCTTTGCTCCTGTTAATTAACAGTAAGGAAAAAAATAGCTTGGCGAATCTTTTACAATGGTTTATATATGTCTGTTATGGATATAATGTACAAAGAATGAAAAGATCAATGCATTCTTCATTATCAATGAAGACGTAACCTCTACATTGATTACAAATCATAGGTAGAATAATGTAAAAATGCATACATGGTTGTCAAAAGAACGCATCTATCGATTTACTTTGCCGTTCAAAACATTCAATATAAATACAGTAGTAAATCGAGTCTAACTTGGTTGAATTATTCAAAATCTTTTTCTAGCATTCGATTAATTATTATTTAGTTTTCTTTTGACCACTTTCTACGTAATAGAATTTGAATACAACATTTCATTCACATTTTTTTGATATAATTATTAATTTACATTGTTTGTATGAGAGTATTCATTTTCGCATTCTGCATAGAAAAGAAAGAGATCTAAAGATAGCATTATGAGAATTTCATGTTTCAACGACGAGAGTATGAAAGTTCAGTGAAGAGATCTGATTCGATATGTGACTCAAGAAGTCATTTCTATGGAAACATCAAACCCACTGACTTACACCGAACCATAACTAATTACTATAAGCTGAAAAATATGACGATATCTCTGTTGGCAATATTGCAATCAAAATTGTTCTGGAGAAAAGCTATAACAATGAACGAGTTTTCTTTCACATGCATAACACTAAAACAACACAGGTAATTTGCCATAAATGTGATTGTTTTTATCATTTATGTATATAAGGAAGGTTAACATCTACTTGAAGATTTTTTCATGAAGAGTCACCTATGAAACGAAAGGTGAAAAACAGTTAGCGCTGCACAGATTTATTTGGAGTGTGAGTGATGATGAGGTTTTGCTTGTAGCAATATTGTTTTATAGCAAAGTGTTTTCTGTATGCAACATTTTACTACTAGTTCAATCTCTGATCTAATATTAATTTAGATCGAACTAGGATTCGTCAAAATCCAAGAGTAGCCTGCAAGCATTTCTTCGTTTTTTTATTAAATAATCCTATCAAAAATAGAAACAAAATAAATACAGATTTCATGAAATATAGTCTGCTGAGAATGTTTTTAGTATTTCAATATATTTGATTTTCATGAATAGAAAATAGTAGAAGAAAAAACAATAAAAGAGATGATTTCATTACTAATGGAACTCTAAAATATAAAGAAGTTCATATGCAGCTAGTTGCTGATATAGTATAACCTTTAATTCTTTTAACAATCTACATACATTCAACTAAAACAAAAAAGTGACCTCAATATTGACATGGAACACATGAACATATACATACCCACACGTACTTTCACATCCAAGTTTAAACTTGGTCGTTGAGCTCTACTAACTGGAATGTGGTCCATTCGCAGTTGAGGATCACATTTGAGCATTGCCCCTCATTAATACGATAGTACGTTTCAACTTTACTATTTAATCTTCATCACCGACAAACCTTGTTGAGATGCAAGTGCAGCAACAGAGAACTATCGTTAACAACACAAGTCTAGAACATGATACAAACAGATAAATACATTTCCAAGCTTTCTTCGTACTTCAGAAAGAAAGGCGCTTGTACCTCAGCAGCAATAGAAAACCGAAAGAGAATGGATGCTAGAAAATAACCAATCTTGGTGAGAAACTCATCATAAGGCTATCGAAAACGGGAAGCAGAACGAAGAAACAATTACAATGTGAACATTAAGTTCATAATGAATTATTCCAAAATTTGGCGTATCATTCAATACTGGAAATATGTCACTTTACTTATAAGCTGATAATGAGACGAAGTAACCAGCGGTATAAGACAAAGAAAAGTAGAATCTGAGTTCCCTTTCAACTGACTGAATTTGAGCAACACAGTAGTTTTATTTTATTTCCAAACAATAGAGAAAGTTTTCTTAGAGCAAATAACATTATCGTTGAATAGATTTCAACAGTAAAAGTAATCAGAGCATTTTTGAAAAGAACCTCATAGGTTCCCAAAATGGATCTTTTTAGTTATTTTTACATGAATGCAGTAATAAGAAATTGAGGAGAATCAGTTGGAAGACGAGAAAGGACACAGCTTCGCCTTCAGCCTCCGTTTTGATTATGTTGTATATTTCTCGAAAAATCAGGATGTTAGCAACTAGTTCTCCCAGTTCAGTACAATTGATCGACATATATCTAAGCTTTGGCTTGGTAATAACATTCTTAGCACAGAACGAGGAAGAACTTTTTTCCAAGTGTATCGTCAAAATCTACGCGCTTTGCCAAACTGTAAATGACAAGTTGCTCCACTAATTATTTGGTAATATTCTATTATGTACATTGGTCAGTTCACTTCTCAGTGATTGATATATTGATGCACGATTAATCATACAAATTTCATAGAACTGTAAAAGCCAATGATCATCCAATCGTGAAATTCGGAGAAGCATGGTATTATTAAGCCCGCTTGTAAGGAAAATAATTGAATATGATTGTTAGTCCATTGAGTGATGCACGTAGATAGTTCGCTACATAAAGAAATAAAATAGAAGGAGAACAAGAAAGAATAGAAATCTGTAATTGTTATCGATGATTTTATTTTCTAGTACAACTCAGCAATGAAATCAAAAGTTTTAGATTCTTCTTCTATTTCAATGTAGAATTAAAAGGAATGAAAAATATATTTTTTTTAAATCTCATTTAAATTCCATCAGCGATTAAGAATCAATTCGATTAGGTCGGTGTAAAATTGCAATTACTCTATGATCTTACAAACGGCTAAAAAATATTTTTTTACTGTAAAAATGAATGTCCATCATGTTCCAAGAACAAAACTATCTGAATAATATCTTCGAAAAAATTTCGTCCATTTTGAAAAACTTCATTTTCATTGTGATCGCTATCGCAGACACCTTTGAATTACGAGTTGTGAAACAAAACTTAAACGGTGAAAAGTTTTTCGATCAATGTCGAAACTTTTTTAGCTAGTTTAGAAATCGTAGAAGATATTGTTTGATGATTATTATCTTTCGTTTTTACCATAGAATAATTCTTACTCAGTTGTTGATGTTGATCAAATTCTTTTCTTAATTTCTCATAGGCCAATGTATATTCAAGCTTAATAAAAACCACATAGATCTAATCACTTACCATAATGCCGACTCATCCAGCAGGTTTATAAGAAGATTTCATAATAAATGGTATCCAATGATAGTGTCGTTCAGATTCATAATGTGCTTCTGATTGACAATAAACACATTGTTTATATGTGTCTGACAGATATATGAGGACATATTCACAATTTTCAATAAGGTGGGTGGGTGTGAGAAAAGAGAGGAATGACAGTCACACTCACACGTACACCCACACCCAAGATAGGTTTTAAATTTTGAGGACTTTCGTATAAAATAAAAGCGCTTTTGAGTTTTCTCCTATCTTATTATAAACTGACCCGATGTCGTTATAGGCAGTGATTAAATCTGGATGATTTGGAGAAAGAGATATCTTACAAATTTTCAGCGGTCTTTCATAAGATAAAAGTACTTTGTTGCTCTCTTTCATTTTGACATACAGCGAGCCGATTTTGTTATACAAATACTGAAGGAAGTGGAATAAAGGAGAAAAAGCTTTCATCAACAACGTAGTTCAATCTGTTTCGAGTGTGAGTATTATCGAATATATTGTTTTTTGTTTTTGATTAACGCTATACCGTTCTATTTTAAAAATAGAGATGAAATTCTTTAAAGAAAAACAAATATTTCAATCAATTTCATATAAAATAATACAATCAGGTGTAGGAAACAGACAAATTAATATGAAAACGAAAAATTTCAAAGAATCAATTATTAAAACGATTATGATTCTCATGGTTATCATACAGAAATTGATCGATAACAATAACAAGTACTAAAATAAATGTTTGATCTTGATTTGCTGCTATTTCAACAGCATATGTATTAGTTAAAGAAAAGAATGTTTTACTTATAGTTGTCACAACTTGTTCTTGTTTTGTCAATAGAAATGAATGAACAAAAATACCAAGTCCTTCAATAGAATATTAACCATAGACAAATGAAATAACAAATTTTGCATGAATGAATGAAAATTTCTTTGTAACAACAGCTAATTGTTGGTCTGAATCAGTATGACGAACTGATAAGATGTTGTACGTACGATGAAGGCGAAATAGTTCTTCATGAATTTTAACTAAATCATTAGAAATTAACAAAAAAGAATATTAGAATTTTGTTTTTACGCTACGTGTATATTTTTCTGTCAATAAGAATAGAATCTCTTAGAATTTTAGTGGTATTTTTAAATATTTATTATGGACCATTTCTTAATAAACTAGACACAGTAAAAGAATTATCTGATGACTTACTTTGCATATATGTATGTCTTCAAGAGTAAGTTTGTTGTCAAATGAACAAAAAATTAGACCGAACAATAAATACATCCTGACCAAGTTCATCTTTACTTTTAAAATTATCACCAAGTGAAAAGATCTTTTCTCGAATTTCATATCGACGAATAGTTACAAGCTGATTATATGGATCTCCAGAGGGTGGGAGTGTGGGTGTGGATGCCAGTGACGGTCTTTATTTCATCCACACTCACACACCCATCCACACCCACATCCGCAAGACGTGGTGCGTAGCGACGAATGTCGTTGATCGGAAAAGTTGATCAGCAGTGAGTTTCTTTCGTATCGTTCATATCGGTAACACAAATTATCTACGTTTTGATCAATCAAGTGAACGAAGTATAAAAGGAACGATAAGGTAGGCATGATAAAATTTATTACTACAAGAATTCTGTCAATATTTATCAACATATTTTTAGATAACGCTGTGAATGTATCGCTAAATTATCAATAAGATTCATTTTTTATTATCAGCTGTTCATATAGAACTTTGATGAATAAAATTATCTTGTCGTTGTTTTGATCATCTCAAAGCTTGAGAAAAAAGCTAAATCCACAAAAATTAGCCTTTTGAGTGACTTACTCTAAGAAAAATGAAACGTTCTATTGAAAATTGGACAATGAATGGCATAGATTTGATCATGAAATTTGATTTTTAAGTTTGGGTGTGGATGAGGATTTGACTTGAGGGAAGATTCACACCCACATCTACCGATACAAAGTGTTAAATGTGTATCCTTGAAGACTATAAGTCTCGCTTATATCAGCTTAAAATTACCCTATGAAACCAAAGAATAAATTATTTCTTCTCCTAGAAGGTTTGTATTATTTTATTTTCAAAGCTCTTTATTCATTAGTTTGGGTGGGTCTTCTGTTCATTCACACCCTTTTAATAAAACAGAGTATATACGATGCATAAAATAAATGTATACAATCGAAATAAAATAGTATGGCATTCAGGTGGTTGTCGTTTAGGTTATCAAAATCGAAAAGGTATTTTTTCAACAACATAACCAGATTTTACATGAATTAATCATTTATCAATGAAAAACTTTCATTATCAAAACTATATTTTTGAAAAATAGTATTACTATAAATATATTTAGTGTATTATTTCCCTAGTATTTAATAGTAAAATGTTTTTTAACCAATATCAATTTGAATGATTCTTATCGAAAGTAATAATTTCTTACAATCATCATCCATTCTTATGCACGAAACATCTTTTTGTGTTCTTGAATGAATGAATGAAGAGCTGACAGAAAATTCCAAAAAAATAGTATGCATTCAGAAGCGTGAATCCAATGATTCAATCTGATGATGAAGATTCTCCAGTTCCAATCGTAACAGACCATAATAGGACATTCTTTAATTGTTTACTTATTTAGTACATTCTAATTTTTATATCTTATACAATATTGAGACAGATCGGTGCTACAAGCAACGTCTTCAGATGAGACATAATTATACATAGATTAAAATATGGATTCTCTTTTTTTTGTCTTTCTTTATTGTCATAGTAATAAGAAACAAGACGGTCATAGTGATTAGTTGTATGGATAAATCATTGTAATATCATTATAAAATTGAAGAAAGAATAATACAAAATAATATTGTTATTTTTGTTTCTATGCTATCTCCAAGTTAAATAAGTGCGTTTGTCAACGACGTTATTTGATTATATACTGACGTATTATGTGGGTTTGAATTACGATGATATTTCTGCGTATGTAGAAAAAATTTTGTACTATTCGTCCTGAGTTGTAAAATGTCTAGTATAGTTTTAATAAATTAGAATCTATTAAAACATTATTTGAAAAATTTAGGAAGAAAATTATTCTTCAATCTTTCATTCAAGAAAAGAAATATCCTTGTTACTATATTTAGAATTCAGTTTTGTTTTAAATATTGTCAATGCTTTGGCAAAATATTTTAACATAAACAGCAAATTCTTTGTTAACAACTATCTCATTACTTTTTCATCGGTATATATCACTCGTTTTTATTGCAAATCAGACAAAAATTTTTAATAAAAGAATGAAAAAACACACACTGAGACATAAAAACTTACTTCTTCCGGTCAGCGACACCTACATTACTTGATATAGTTTGCTAATTAGACTAATCAGCATAATACATATATATCATTGTAGAAAATACCGTATCTCCTTCACGTGCAGTGGTATATCAATGATGTTTTTTCTTCGTTGCGAGAGGCCAATCCATTGAAAGAACAGCGAGACGAACAGAAAAAAAAAGAATAATAGAATGCAATACATGGTATAAGAGCGGACAAAGCGCAGTAATACATACGAACGTACAAGAAAGAATACACTATGCAATTAACGACTTAGAATAACCTATATCATAACATTCTCATCACATACTCATGTTTATTAATGATATGAAAAATCAACGTTTGATATATGAAAATGAAATAGTTAAGACCAGATGATAACAAATACACCTGTTTCTTTTCTTTCATATTTTTTATTTTATTTATCCTAAATATTATCATTGCATATATTCTTGTTTTAGATGAGACAAATATTACCCTTTAAATTAGATATATTATTATTATTAACCTGCCTTTTTATCTTGGTATTTACTTCGTTAATAATAGGTTTTATTGCACATTTCTTTTATTGGCTTATATATGACTCGTTTGGTCGTGCTGAAAAACGAGCTAAGCGAAAGTTAAAATGTATAAACGATCAAAAAGATGATGAATACTATGTTATTATTATTGGTGCTGGATTTTCTGGTCTTGGTACCGCAATTAAAATGAATGAGCTTGAAATGAATAATTACATTATAATTGAACGACATGGGCATGTCGGTGGAACTTGGTATGCAAATCAATACCCAGGTTGTACATGTGATGTTCCGTCATATCTTTATTCATTTTCATTTGAACTTAATCCAAAATGGTCACATTATCTTAGTCGACAATCTGAAATAGCTGAATATCTTGAATATTGTACAGATAAATATAATCTCCGTCAACATATTCATTTTAATACTAATGTTACACAATTGAAATGGATTGAAGAAAGACAATCATGGCAAATTAAAACTGAATCAAATAGAGAAGAAAAAATTTTCTATGCTCGATCAATTATTCTCGGTTCAGGACTATTATCAAATGCTTCTTATCCAAGTGATATTCCTGGTATTGATAAATTTCAAGGTCAAATGTGTCATACAGCTGAATGGAATAAACAAATTACTTTTGAAAATAAACATGTAGCTTTTGTTGGTACTGGTGCAAGTGCTATTCAAGCAGTTCCTGAAATTCAAAAGATGAATGTATCAAAATTACTTGTTTTTCAACGAACTCCACCATGGATTATTCCTCGTATCGATAGACCAATTAGTGACCGGGAAAAAAATCTATTAAAACGTTTTCCAATAATTCTAAAATTCTTTCGTCTTATTGTTTATTGGATATATGAACCTATTGCACTTTCGTTTGCTTATCGTTGGCCATTAAAATTTATAATTGAAAGATTAGTTAAATATAATCTTGAAAGACAAGTAAAAGATGTAGAATTAAGAAAAAAAGTAACACCTGCATGGGAATTCGGATGTAAACGTATGTTAATCACTAATGATTGGTATCCAACATTACAAAAACCAAATGTAGAACTTGTAGCAGATTGTATTCAAGAGATCAAATCAAATTCGATTATTACTCGAAGTGGAGATGAATATCCAGTTGATATTATTATTTGGTCAACTGGATTTCAACCACAAAAATTTCCATTACCTGTTTATGGAATAAATGGTTGCTCATTAGTCGAACAATGGTCTGAAACAATACAAGTTAGTATATTAGATAAGAATTTTAGACATGTATATATATATTTGTTCAAATTGATGTTTCATAGGCATATCGTGGTGTGACTGTACCTAATTTTCCAAATCTCTTTATACTTCTTGGTCCAAATACAGCTCTTGGTCATAATTCAGTTGTAATTATGATTGAATCACAAATTAATTATATAGCTGAAGCTTTTCTTTACATGAATCAGAATAATATACGATCTATTGAAATAAAAGAAACCGTACATGAACAATACAATAAAGATTTACAATCACGATTAAAGAGAACAGTATGGCAAAAAGGAGGTTGTCACTCATGGTATCAAGATGCTAAAGGTAATAATACTACTCTGTGGCCTGATTTTACTTGGCTTTATATTATGTTAATGAAAAATTTTGTTCATGAAGATTATATTTGTCGAACATAAACACTCATTAAAACCTATGTTTATTTTCATATACAACAATAAAATTTTAAAAAATGGACATTAAATTTTATTTTAGTATTTCTGTGATGCATTAGTTCTTGATAGTTGTTTAATGAGACGTTTTCTAGCATTTCATGCTTCTAATGCACGCATCATTGTACCATTGTGATGATGAGTAGATTTAAGACAAGGCCATGAAACAACTCGTCGAGGTGAGCTATCTAATGTTTCTAACGGTGAAATCAAAGTATTTATTTACTATACTTGGTCTTAAGTTAGCAATTAATGTTGATCTAAAAACAATGGATGTTGATTTGTTATTTGTTGAAGAAGTTGATGTTGTTGCCGATATTGAATAAGACGCCATTGTCAACATGCATCAATAATCCATGAAACTGTTGCTACTTGATTATCATGTGGTTCCACAGTTGGTAATTCAAGATATGTTGATAAACCTCCACTATTACGTTCGGTCTCTTTTCCTTCAAATAAATTAACTTGTTTTAACCAAGAATTTAAATCAAATTTATTTGCTGATAAACATGTACGAGCTTTCCATAGTAGACAAACGACAAAAAATAATAGCATACCTAAAGAAATATGAAACTCAATAGAAAAAAGAAACTATTTCTCATTTGTCACGAATCGATAATTTCCCAAGCAAATCTTCTAGTAAACACAAACAATATCATTACATATGATAATAATGGAACTGAATATAATATAGAATATTTAGAAAATTTTTAGTACAAGATCTTTCCATTCAATGTGCTCAGTCAGTTAGAGATGAACAGCGAGAATAAGAGTTTTTCTTCTGATTTCATACTGTTTAATGAGAAATTATTTGTAACGTAATTTGATAATATTTTTTCAAGAATAATTTTGAATTCTCTATTATCATAGGGTTCCTACCAAATTAGACATTATAATCAACTAGAACTTGAAAGAATATCTAGGATATAAATTTTCTTCAATGAAACTCTTTCTATATGAAATATTATTTTGTCAAAAATATTGTTTTTTTCTAAGTTTGCTTTTTCCAGTTCCTATTGTGTTAAAATCGGTATATAAAAAGATAGAAAATTAAATTTTTACTGTTGACTCTGATAATATCGAACACATGTAATGAAACTTATGAGAGAATCTCCAATAGAATAATCAACATTGAGTTAGGACTATGTGCATCATGCTTACCCGAATAAGCTACGAGTACCTTAAAAAAAACTCGAGTGCTTAGCGTATGGTTGTATAGAATATTGGATGCTGTGGTTTCCAACAAAAACACTCAGAAAATTAATTTCTCAATATCAAATTCAAAAAATTTGTATAGTGAGAGACGTTCAAAAGAATGGTTTAGTGAAAAAAACTGTCAGGTTTTTTTATTTACTCATATCCTCAAACGAGAACATCACGACTGCCAATGTAAAAAAACCATGCTTTCATCCTAGCCCTACCATATGATAGGAATAATGAAGAGATCTAACACTAGGTCATCCGATATGCCGATGGCATTCTTGTCAGTATTCATATCACAATCTTTCGTAATAAATGTCCGTAAATGAGGCAATCGGCAGAGAATGGTGTGATACTGGCTAAAGGTGCAGTTACCCATTTCTAGATGCTCTAACATGTAATTAACTGGCCAAGATATTTGTGGCATGATGAAGTTCAAGTCATTCAAATACAAATGTTGAAGTTTAAACTTACTGATCATTGACAAGATGAGAGAAAGCGTATTTGTGTCATCCTTGTCACTGGACTTGGTTCAATATCAATATTAGAGATAATCAGAGAAACGATAAGATGAAGTTGACAGCATCACATAGATATTTGCTGGCATAACGAATTGAAACAAGGTTTGTTTGGACATCACAACTGCCGAAAATGCGATGGACTAATTCAGCAGGATATTAGAGGGAGATTTACGATTTTCCTGTCTAGTTTACCTAAAGACTTGTTGAAAATCTGATACGGGATGTGAGTGTGGATGGATGCAAGTATGAAATAAAGAGAAATAGCACGCCCATACTCTCACAGAGTTACGCCACTGTCATATCATGGGAGAATTCATCATAAACGAGTACAGTTGAAGTAATTTTGTATAAGAAATTTTTTTTCCCTTGCTCAACTATATCGCGTCCTTCCCTCGAAAAATAGGTTTCGGGTTTTCAGTATCCAATCACCTCTCCAATGGAAACGTCATTCCCTCAGAACTTCATAAAAGACATTTCTGTTTCACCGATATAGCTTACCTTTGAAATTGCAACTAGTGAGAACAAGACGCAAAATAGAAAAAAGACATTGAGTCTCCTGCGCAATTGTTTCCTTTTAAATTTATTTCCCATCAACAAATTATTGTTTCTTTCATGGCAAAACTAATGGCTTCTATATATACGAATGGATTTGTGAGTTTTGTTTGTACAACGAAATGAAAGACAACCTTCAATGCATAATAAAGCTTTACTGATGTGAAGCACTTCAATTTGGATATTCTGATAGATTGTAGCAACAGTAAAAAAACTTTTTTGGCAAAAGAAAAGAGAAAAAGTAATCTTCATGTTATTGTTCTTGTCACGTTGCTTATAGTTGTTGCAGTCGTCAAATATTCTCTCCTCTATATATCCGGGTATTTGTGAAGCTAGAACAGTGTTGACTTGTTATTTGATAGTGTGCATATGTCTGTGAGTGGATGAGAGTCTGGATGTAAATGTGGGTGTGCGAATATGGGTGCGAGTCTGAAGAAAGAGCCAAGCTTCATCAACATCACACCTACATGTCATTGGGCTCTGCAGTTGTCATGTTCAGCAACTTCAGATGAATGATAATTCATATGAATATTTCTACTCGGTTCTATTTTCATGAATTTCCTCGGGTTATCGTGATCGTTGACCAAAGTCCTGGTCGAACAATTATTTCTGTTTTTTCATCAACTACATAAATGATCGGCATATGTTATGTATAATTCTTGAGAACTCTTTTCAATGGTGATGAATTCCTCGATGGCGAAATATTATCTTGTGTTTGAGACTTGTGCACAGATTTATAGGCTAAGAATGACTTTGTAATTCGGTGTCACTTCGACATATTACTCCTCAAGCTTATCACAGAACTTGGGAAGCTTTTTTCGTTTGGACTGATTTGTATGTTTGACTTTTTATTGAAACACATCGCCGTCATCAAACATTCAAATGCACAATATTCATTATGAGATATTTTATTTAATAATAACAAAACAAAATGAGAAAAATTAATATTTCGACTTTTTCATACCATGTAGTAAACATTTTTAAGACATATACTATAATTAATTTGCTATCAAAACGAATTGATCCTCATGCGACTTGAGTACGACCGATTAATATGTGAATGGTTTTAGTGCGAATTATATAATGTACTGAAGTCGTTAATGTAGCATTATGTTGTTGCAACCGGTATCTTGATGGTATATATCGTGAAAGAATTTCATAAAGTTCTTGACGAAAAACAGTACCTGTTAAAGTAAACAAGTAGAAACTACTCACATGTGCAATGTTACCCAACCAAGCAACGATCTGATAAAATAAATTGTCCAGGGCCACACGTAACGACGTTTTCATATTATTGTCCGTGATCGACGCGTATATCTGATATATTGGGAACAGTATTGTAGTCACGATGATGACAAGTACTTGTGCCGATAACATTCGTATTAGTTCACGCTCTGATCGTCGAACAGATCTGTTGTTATTAATCATCGGTCTCACTTGTTGTTTTTGTCGATGAATATTAACAAGCGTGAATATACCAAAGATGAGCATAGAAAACGATGGCCATAATGAGTACAAGGTAGCATGAAAAAAAGCAAAAAATTTTCGATATACAGTATTTTGTACTTTACATGTGTAACTTATTTTACCAGTCACATCCATACTAGGTACGATATCATAATAAATCAATGTATGGCTATAGACAGCATACAGAAGCAACGTAGTGAACGCGACCATCCCACCACCTATCTTTGACGAGCTCAAACGACGTCGCCAAATTGCACTGCGAAGACTGTGTACGTAGCGGTCAATGCATGCTAATACAATCAACCAGATAGAAATAGAACGTGTTGCATTGAACATATAAAATTCGATCTTACATATAGTAAAATGCAAATTCGCCGGATCAAATTTAAAAGCACCAGACACAATCCGTACTGGTATGATGACGAATACAACAAACATATTAGCATAGGTTGATGAGAGAAAATAGAGTGAACACGGTTGTCCTCGAAGTGCTGGTCGAGTAAACACAAGAGCATTTAGTACAAGACCGATCGCACCTGTTACAAGGTTGACTACGGCCAATGAAAGTACAACTGTCGTCGTGGCTATGTTAACTTTATTAACAGCATCAGCATAAGATGACATAGTCTTTGTTATTAGTGAATGCTTGATTGCATTAAATAGATCACTAAGTTCCTTTCTTTAAATTCCAAAGATCTAATCACCCGATATTCAATCGTTTTCCCGTAGAACCCAAATGAAATGGCCCAGAAAAAGAAAACGTTCGATTCGAGAAAAGACCTGCAGTACTTCACAAAATTCTTTGGCTGCTAATTTTCTGCTTAATGCTCATTTTACTTTTGAAGAACAAGACCGTATCTAAATAATCACCTTATCATTAAGAAGGAAATTAGAATCCTTTTAACGTTTATTGTCGCCAAGTTTTTTCGGCATTATAATAACAAGTTGGCAAGAGTGTGTGTTTTCGTTTGGAAAGAAAGAAAAGAGAATGCTATAAGTAGAGAAATAAAGGATTTAAAGCGTGATTCTTGTGGTGTTATTGTTAAAAACATACATGAAAACCTAGGACAACTACAAATACTTACGTACTTGCCTATAATAAAATAATCCTTTATAATATTCTGATATCAACAATTATCCTTTTCAGTCTGATAGGAAGTGGGCTCAGTTATTCTTTTTTAACTACTCAGACATCTGCTTTATTCTATTTGATACAATGTATGCCCTATCGTTCATGTGTTAGAATGACGCAGAAATTTTGTTGTTATTGGTATACATTCATGATCATAATATATGACACATGATCGATCAATTCTATTTCAAATTTGAATGCTTCATAGAGCAATATGATATTCTATTTCTTTTTATTAGTTATGAAATCTTCGTTATTTTGTGTAATATACTACATTCTGCCTAAACATTACATGCAAAAATAGAATAGCTGTGTGGCGTATACATGTTTAAGATGTAAAATGCGTCAAGAGATGATTAGAATAATTTTATAGACACATCAAGTGTGTAATAGAAGAAAGTTCCATTCAGATACATTAGATTACATTTCTCAAAACACATCATATTATTGTCCGAGTGAAAGTGACTAAGCATGAAGAGTAGAAAGCAAGCGAAAAAAGTACAACAGAACGAAGCCAGTTTGTCGAAGAAAAATACAGCGCTTAGCCCTTGTAAACGAATATACGAATCAAAAACAAGAAGCACGTTCTCTCGCGAAATGTACTATTTGACTCAAATTGAAACTTCTTAGCCGTTTTCACAATATTTTCTAACATATCCTAAATCTCCTCATCGTTCATTGAGAGAAAAACAATCATTGGACACAGGCGACCCTGAGTAGGTTCAAACCGAAGAGCTTGACAGAGAAGGTATGAATATAAAAGTGCTTGAAAATTACAGGACACAGTTTATCTCTAAATCGGATCTATTTTAAAGTCTATCTGAGTAATACCTATTATGAAACAGAATTGTAAATTAGTGTTGAACTATACAGCGAGAAAATAATGTGGTTATCCAGAAAGGTAATATTCTCATATTCTAATATTGCTAGCTAATATTATCTAATTACACACTAAGATGTTTACAATTTCATTATTATTAAAAAAAGATATTTGATATTTTTGTCATAATGATTCCTATTAGTGGATTATATCACAAGGGCACAAAGTGTACAAATAAAACGAGATCTACTTTTTTTTTATTCCCAACATGATTTCTCATGGTTCTTCATTTTTTTTTAATATTCAGATAACTTTTTTTTTCTTTTGATTGACATTAAGTTATTCGATGATAAAAATGTCTTTTTGTGATTCGAGATGTTCTTTTCAATAATTGTAAAATACTATTGGTGATCATTAACACTTGATTGAGATCTAGTTTTTTTTTTTTTATAGAACCTTATAATTCTCAATTTGAACATTAGTCATTCATATTTTTCTACATAGGATAAGGTGTGAGCGTCACTCGATTACTCACAGACACCCTCAATATGCATACACAGAGAAAGAGACAGAAAGAGATAAAATTTTTTAAGATGATCTATAAGGTATTAAAGTTCTACTGTTATTACTTGTAATATATTCAAAATAGAATTGTAATATTATCGTATACACGTAATTAACAACAAGATCAAAAGGTTTTTTTTGGTTATTATCGAAGTCTTTGGCTTCATTTATAATATTAAGATGAGCACAGAAGAAAAAAAAAGAAAAATGATGATGTTTGAGTTTAACATAGATCAATAATTAATTTGTAATTATTGGCATTTATGTCCAGTCCATTAACTTAACACAAATATTTAGAACTTATTGAAACATGCAAAAGAGTACATCATCGTGATTTTGAACTTATTAGCAATTTTCGATTCTAACAATAGAACACATATTCTATAAAATCAACAAAAGTATTAATTTCTATTTCTCTCTAGTTGTCTCGAAATAATAATAATCTAAAAACAATTGAACTTTTCTCACTCATTTCATAAGCATTCGAGAGAACAAACAAATTTGTCTATTATTTTCATTGAAGAAAAATTAAATTCATTAGTTCATCGTATTGAAGCAAACTGCCGCATTGATATTGTTATTGTTTGTCACCATATCTTCAATTATTTTCTCTTAATACTGTGTTTCCGTTAACCGGCATTCCATCTTCGAAGATTCTCCGCCTGATACATACAATTCTTTTTTTCCGTTTAATTACCACCTCAAGTAGGAAATCGATAAAAAATAAAATAAAAAATAAAATGACCATCAATATGTTTGTACAACACTACAATAGACATTTTCAAGGTATCATCTCAATTTCAGTCTCTTGATTATATTCTTTTAGGTTTTTTTTTCTACTTGAATGGACACTTATCATGTGTCACAATAAAAATTGAAAGAATCAATTCTATCAATACAGTACATAGATGAATTTATTGAAGCACAATCGATGAAATATTTGTTCGTAGGACAAAAGAAAATGACGAATTAAATTATCATACTGCGTATGTCTAATCAAACGTGAATCGTTACGATGAAACAATTGCATAAAAAAAAAAAAAAAAAGAGAGAAAAGTTCCATTCATATTAATGGCATGTTCTCGTGTTATATACAGACATCTAAATTTGATTAAAAAGAAAAAGAAAAACAGATTTAGTCTTAATCCATCAAGGAAATATTATCTGAAGCCAAACTCATGTGTATTCTATATGTGCACAAAGACATATGTTATTGGCATAGGAAGACAAGACAATAGTTCGTTGTCCTTTTTTTCAAGGTTAAAAAAATGCTTCTATCATTAATGATTGCTAATTTAACAGATTGCATCACCTGAAGACTGTCGTCACATATGCTTTGTCAATGCCAATCTTATTTCAACGGCTCATTTAGAATCAAAGACTTTTTCGTCAATAATATATTTATCAGTAGAAATCATCGATAAGATCGACGACAAATATATGTATATATACTAAATTGATTCTTTAAACTTCATTTAGACCAACTTCCTGCTACATATACAACTTGATGATATTCTATGTTTGATGATGTAAGCATTGGCATCAAATCATGATATTGATATTAAAGAGTTAACGGTTGTTCTGTATCTATAGCTATAAAATATAAATGATCATTTGTCCAGATGGTTAGTATACATAGTAAAAGAAAAAAAAAGAATCGGTTCTCATATTGTCTCCGCCCAACTCTTTTTTTTTTTTTTGTTTGTTAATCACTCTTTCTTTCTCGTTAAGTCCATTTGAGTAGTAATATGCTTTGGTCCGTCTGTGGACGTTCTCATTAGCTCGTCCCCTTCATCATCACTATTTGCATTAAGTTTCCGTCGTAGTCGCCGCTACATATGACGAATTGGAATTGTGTGTGTTTATATGTATGTCGCGAGAGAAAAAAAAGAAACTTTGAAAATCAATTACTTATAGAATATTGATCGCAGTCAAGTCAAAGTAAACGTCATGTTAAACTATGCGTAAAGACATCCTCATTTAAACATAAATGTATACATATGTTTATCCTTGCCAGATACTTATCATGGAATACGAAAGAAATAAACAAGGCTCATTAATCACTCAATTGAAAAAGCAAAAGCATTTTTTAATGAAGTCATTCAGCACACAATTACGTCGATCTTTATGAACATTGGTATTCATATGCTACTAATGACCTTTTTGAAAATCTATACATATATTACTTATTTAAGTAATGTGATAAATGACTAAAAAAAAAAGGTGAATGAATGAAGAACCCATGGTGGTATATGAGGCTGTCACTCAATGATGAAGAAAATATTTCTCTTTGTTCTTTTGTCTTTTTTTTTTTTTTCTCTTCTGTCGTCTTTTTCTTCTGACAGAGAGAAGGAGAGAAAGAGAAGCAGAAGTTATCTTCTCCACTTGAAACAAATCAACTTGATTTCTTTTCTCTTATTACTATATATATATATATATATACGTACATAGAGAAAGAGAGAAAACAAAAAAAAAAAAAATGAAAGTAGATTCACTGTGCTGAGAATAATTTCCGCTGTCCATTATTTTTTTTTGTTTGGTATTCTTCAAGCATTCAATTGTATGTGGATTCAAAAGGTATAAAGAACAATTTCAATCGTCGATGCCTATCGAATGTTGTCTATTGTCATTATTACTCTTATAATTCAACAATTTTATTTAACTTATCAATTAGAAACAATTCAAGCAGCTTTATCTAGTACTGTTGAATTAGCCTGTTCAGTTACCGGTCAAAATATTGAACCGACAAATCCTGCAAAGGTAAATGCCAAAGGGGACATGTGTTTATATATATAGATATTCGACTTGAGCTATTCAAAGCAAAAAGAAAAAAGAGAACAATTTCCAGAGGGTATATAATGATAATAATAATGACATCATGAGTTATGAACAGCTGGTGAACATATATATAGACACTGAAGATGATTTTCTTTTTTTTTTCTTTTTAAAGATTGTCTGGATTCGTGATGATCAAGCAGATATTGTCAGTCTTGATTCAATTATAACCGTACGAGACAATCGTTTAAGTATTCTATCAATGAATAATATTGATCGTCAAGAAAGAATTTTACGTATAACAAATATTGAAGAACAAGATCATGGATTATACCGTTGTATACATGGTGATATGACATTAAATGAAATTTTTCTTGATGTACTTGGTAAGTGTTGTCTTTTGTCATTCTTTAGGCGATAATATATGTTTTTATATGATCATATCTTTATTTTGATCCTCACTCTTGGATTCATTTTGACAAAACAAACATATGTCTGAGGTGTATATGTATATATTTGACTGACCTTCTCTCATCACGAGTGTTGTTGATATGCACATAGACATATATAAATGAAGAGACAAAAACAATCCGCCTTGTGCGTTTACATTTGGATCTTGTGTATATATGAGCGTGCGCGTGTGTGTGTGTGTGTCTATTTGCATTGTTCCTCCTTCCCTATTCTTTTTTTCAATAGGAGGTCTCATCAGACATATATAAATCTATAAAGAAATACATTTGCTATTATGAAATAGCTTAACACCTTTTTGCAGACGTGTGATTTCCGTATGATGAAGAAAAGAAATTTCGATCTGTAACATCCGTTTATTAACGATTATTTCATGAATAAAATAATACGAAGCTTACTTGAAAAATGTACACTTTTTTTTCCCTATTGTGCTCAATCTGTATGTGTTCACGTTCTTATTTGATGTCAAATAAAGTTAGTGGTGGTAGTAAGTGTTACTTACTATCAGTATTTAAAACCAGCTGTGCATTGAATATACACCTAAACTAATTGTTTTTCAAGTATGACATCCACATCATAGTAAATGACTATTCAATGAAGCATTAAATGAAAAGACTATCAACTTATTCTCTAGACGATAATAATAAACATAAGAAAATGATTGATATGATCAATAAATGAATATTCATCAAAAAATCACGTTCATCGTATTAATTTATTGATGAACACTATTGATTTATCTTTACACATGAGACACATTTGATATCTATTTTTTTAGTCCCACCACGAATTATTTCACATTCACCAGAACATATGCGTATGACAGTACGCGAAGGTAATGATGCTCAATTCTCATGTACAGCAACCGGTCATCCAACACCAAGTATTATTTGGCATGTCAATAGTTTATTAAAGTCAGATACAGTGACTATTGGTATGTAGAAAAGAAAATGAATATGAAAATTAATGACATCAAGTCACACATATATATTTTTTATAGTTGAAGGTAAAAATGAAAGTATATTTATCTTACGTAATGTTTCACGTTTTGATTCTGGCCGAGTCGATTGTTCAGCAAGTAATATATTAAGTACTGTCAATCGACAATTTCTTCTTTATGTTAAATGTATGTTTGAATTTTTTATTTCTTTATTATATTCTATATATAAAATATTTAGATAAACCAATAGTTAAAATTCTATTTCAATTATTTCATTTTCGTTTGTATGATACAGCAACAATAATATGTCAAGTTTGTTCAATACCATCAACAACAATATTCGATTTTTTTCGTCCAAAACAATCAACTCCAATAATAAATGGAATCAAAGAAAAATTCGATAAATCTATTAATCAAACATGTAGACAATTAACAATAACTATTTATGTAAGACTTAATCTAGAGGAAAAAAAAAATATAACAAAAATACCATTTTTTCATTTATTTTAGTTAAATGATGCATCGTTATTTGGACCATATGTATGTCGTGCAAGAAATTTATTAGGTGTTAATCATGCTGAATTTGTACTTAAAGGTTTTATAAAGATAGTTGGAGATAAACCTTGATTAGTCTACAGATATATGTTTATTTTTTAGAAATAATTCAATCAACGAAGCATATAAAATATATAACAGAACGTCGTCCTTCAATGACATTGTCTACGATTACTAAATCATCTTTATCTTCGACGTTTATGATTAATAATGACAATGAATCATGTAAGTTTTTCACTAAAGAAATAAAAAAAAACAATTAATTTTTTTTTTTATTAATGTTTGTTTTATAGCTAAACGTGATATTCAATCAAATATAGTTACAAAACAAATAATATCTCAGAAAAATCATTCGTATAAATCATCAATATCAATTTTATTATTAATAATTTTATTCTTTATAATAATCTAGTCGTAGATAGATTGTTGAACAAAAAAAAAAAATTTTTCTTTTTTATTTTTGTCCCGCTTTTTTTTTTACAGTGATTAAATAAATGCTTAGAACTGTTTTAAAATAAATACTTTATAACCATTTGAAAAAATATTATTTTACAAATCAATACATAGAGATAACGAAATTTTGATAAAACTTACACAGCGATACCTAAGCAGAATTTCAGCATGTATCTATTTTTTTTTTCTCGATAGACTTTCCAATCCTGACGACTTCGGAGCACATCTGAAGCGATGAGATCTCTTTACTTTTCAATAAATCTATTGGAAATGATTAAAAGTTAATCCTGACGATTCATATTAGACTGAAATTCTTACCGTATTCGTTTTATTGACAAATAAAATTCTTGTTTATCATGAGAAATCTAATTATCCTTACTCGTACTTTCGAAGTACAATATAGATAGATGTTCCAAAGCTTTCAATAAAATACCTGCTATAAATATAATTAATATATATATACAACAGATTTAAGAAAAACAAAAAAATGAATAGATACAAAGCAAACAAAAAATAGTCAATTTGTAGTTATCTATTGGAATTTATTTATTAGAAAAAAAAAAAAAGTTTACATTTTATTTTTGTTCTGGTTTATGTAAATGTTTAGCTTTCATATCAACTAAAGGTAAATGAAGTATTTTATGTAATAATAAAGTTGATAATTGTTCAAATTGATCAATATCAATATTATTATCATTAGAATTGTTTTGATTATTCAAATCTAATAATGATTCATGTTTTGATACAGCTAATTGTGTATGATTAAGAATTTTAATATTTTCTAACATTTTCATTGAATATTCATCATATTGATTATATTCATTATATAATTGTTTAAGTTTAAGAATTTCATTTTCTAATTGATTTTTTTCATGTGTTTGTTTATCGACAATTAATTTTAAAGCTTCTAATGTTGATAATGGTCCAGCTATTTTCTACAAAAAAATGAAAAAAAAAAAAACGAATTTATATTTTTCAAAATATTTTCTTGAAAATTTACTGTTAAATATTTATTTTTTAATTCTGTTAATTGTTGATCAAGTTCCATATTTGTTTTAGCACTTGCTTTAGCTGCATCACTATCTATTTTAATTCTTTTTTTTGATGTTTCATTATTTATTTCACCATTTGATAGATATGTTGAACATATTGTTGGTGTTAATAATGTATCACTTGTTGTCGATTGTACAAGTTCATATAGTTCTCGTTCAATTTCTAATTGAACATAACGTTCGATTTCAGTTCGTACATGAATTTCAAGTTCAGCTATATCATCAGCTGAACAAGATGGACCTTGTGTTAGAGTAGCTTCGAGTAGATGAAGAGCCATTTAGAATGAAATAAAAGAAAAAGAAATAAAATGTGAACATTGAAATAGAAAACAAAGACATTGGTTTATAGCGACATCTAGAAAATTTTTAATGAAAAAAACAAAACAGAAATTTTTATTTAAAAAGAAAAAAAGGAAATTAATTCAAATTTTGAAAAATAAGAAAATTTTATTTTTATTGAATGATTTCAACCAATAAGAAAGTTAAATAGAATTTTTTGCTAAATTCTTGACACAAAAACGATGTTTCACAATAGAGAGATCGATTAAATAAGCGATAATTCGAATCATATACATCATATAATCAATATCAGTATATGATAAGTTCAGAAACAAGAGACATTTGATGTGAAAATTTTTCATTGTCTTTACACTATATGATAGATATTGTGAAATTTGTCACTTCCGAGTTTAATTTTATTCTATTGCCTTATCAACTCTTAATAATGTATCTAAGAAATTAGAAAAAGAGAAACGCTGATGTTCATAAAATGTAATGTGAAGTTTATTAAAGGTTGTATTGGCTCAGTCCTGGACATTTTTTGCTGAGAAATATGAAAAAAATCTTTCAGATAAATAGAATTTTGTTTTGCTTTTTAAATCTGTTCTTTTTCAAGAATACATATGGATAAATATCGTGTACCAAATCGTGCAAATTTATTACGTGCACGTGAATATGGTCTTGAAAATTCTTTTATTCATATTGAACAAACACGACGTCTTGCTAATTTTACTTTATGTAAATATCGAAATTTAACATCTTATCATCATTCATCAATATCTACAATGTCTTTAGAACAATCAGAATATCGATAGTAAGTTCAAAAATAGAATTATTAAATTATTTTAATTAATTATTTTAGTCTTTTATCCGGTGGTACTAATGGACATATATGTTGTCATGATATGTTTCCTTCAAATTTAGTCGTAACACATCCAATTATATTTCAAATTGATCGAAATTCTAATCGAGATCATCATATAAATAATATTTGTTCACTTATATGGTATCCAAATGATAATGGTCTATTTATAACTCTTGGTTTAGATAAAAAACTTAAAATCTGGGATACAAATCGAGTGAAAGTAAAATAGAAAAAGAAAATAATTAAATATAAATAGATTTCATTTTTTTTTAGATGGTTGATGAATATGAATTTAATAATTTTTCTTATTCAGCTCATATGTCATCAACAACAAGTACATCAATAATTGCAATTGGACATGAAAACGGAGATTTACGTTTAATTGATATTCGAACTGGTTCGAATTCACATATAATTCATTCACATAATAAAAAAGGAATATGTTTAGTTAAATGGTTTAATAATAATCCAAATTTATTAGCCAGTGGAGGGTAAGAAAAAATTTGTGCTTTTTCTATTCGTACGATTGAAATATAAACAAGTTTTTTTTTTTAATAAGTTATTTAAAATAAAAGATAGAAACTATCTTAAATAAAAGAAAAAAATCTTGATTGGAATATTATATAGAAGATGTTTTCGTCCTTTAATAATATAACTATTCAAAAACTTAGTTCAATTAATGAACTTTTGAAGCTTATATAACTGTTACAATAAGTACAGGAATAAATACGTACTTGCATAGAATAGTGGATATAGATAAGGGTGTAGAGAAAGATTCAAGTGATTCTAATCGTTGATAAATTAGTACGAGTGCAAACAAGCATACGACATGGAGGAGTCAAACTCTAATGAACATCAGTTCAAAGATCGAGTTGGCCCTCTGAAAGATAAAATTTTGATAGAAGATTGCGCTTCATATATCTTATATAACATTTGAATCTTATTTTGTGACATATTGAAGAATCTTCATTGTTTTTTATTTTAATAGAGCCGATGGACGAGTACTTTTTACCGACATTCGTAGTTCTCATAAATATTATATGGCACTTGATCGTGATAATATATTAACGGATAATCAACAAGTACAATCTCGAACAACATCAACATCATCAATAGCTCATCATCGTGGTGTAAAATCTCTTGAATTTTTGCCAGATAATTCACATTTATTAACACTTGGTATAGATAATCATATGTATTTATGGAATGTAAATAATGGTCAGCGTTTACTTGTTAATTATGGTCCAATATTAACTGATAGTATTCGTATTATAACATTAGCATGTGCACAAATGAAACATGATCGAACAAAAAGTCTTGTTTATGTTCCATTTGGAAAATCAATTCGTGTTTATGATATTTTTTCAGGAGAACGTTTAACAACATTAAATGGTCATTTATTACCGGTTAGTACGTGTATATATAATCGTTTATCTGTTGAACTTTATTCATGTTCGGATGATATACTTGTTTGGGCTGCTATTAAAAAACAGCAAGAAGATTATGAATTATCAATGAAAACTCAAGAACGAAGACATGAAACTACGAGATCTTTAGGACAAATTTTAAATCGAGATCAATGGAGTGATGATGAAGATGAAGTTTAAATGATTTATTTATTTATTTTTATTGTTTTTTTTTTTATTATGTAAATTTAGAATGTACAGTGATATAAACTCATCTAATCTAGTTTTATCCTTGTTTATAAATAGGAAAAGAAAAGGCTTTAAGTCAATAAATCTGATGCAAATAAAAAAACTTAAAAACAAGAGTGACTAAATTTGGATTTAGTGTAATGTTATTGTTATTAGCAAAATTTGCAATACTTTCAATAGAGATCATTCAAGAATCATATGAAAAAAAAAAATTACGATCGAATTTTACGTATTTCTTATGATTTAGATAAGATTCGTGCCTTAGGATATCTTATGAGATTATCGCTTTTGATGTTGATATTTACTGAAAAATGCTTCGATGGCATATTTAGACTTTCAGTAGGAAAATAATAGCGCACGAGTGAGATTACATGTAACAAATGAATGGAAGTCAAGTGATAGAATTTTTGATAATATAAGTAGAAGACAAAAGATTGTGTTATTTAGCTGTTCATACCAAGAGTAAAGAGAATCACTTTTAAAAAAATTCATAACAAAAAAAAGATCATGTTGGTATAGTATCTGTCACTTAAGACAGCATGATGCTAGAATCTATCTAGTACTATTGTTCACACTCTTTCTTCCTATACTAAAGAGGAGTGCATCATTGTTTTTAGTAATAGCATCACCTGTAAGAGTCTACTGCGAAAAAATGAGTTTTTAGACATAGATTTTCAAAAATCCAAGTGTTGATGATATTACATCCAAGTATACTCAGTTTTTGTTTTTTGTACAAGGTAGCCTAGTTGTTCTAAGAGGAACTTCTATATCTCAGTCAAATCATAATCATAGGCTCATCTCTTCTTAGGCTTAGTCTGACCTATAGCTTCGCCGGGAAGTCACCAACAATACTGCTCAAACGGATTGTATATGTAACTAACGAGGGAGGTATCCGAAGTGATTCAGAGCTTTTGAGCTGATATTTTGCCCATAAGCAGGACCTGATAAGAATAGAAAAAGCCTAAAAGGATATGGGCCCATAGGCCTTTCTTTCCGAGTTACGAGCATTTTACTGGATTTTCTACCTATGACAAGGGATTCATCGAAAAATCAAATTACATCGTTTCGATCTGAAAGTTTGCCCATATGTAGCCCTTATGATCCTTGTCGCAGTCTAAAAGTCTCAGGACAAACGAACGTTTCTTTCACGAAATAATAAATAATCAAGAAAAGTCGATTTCCTGACTTGTCTNCTGAAAGAAGTGTGTCGCCACGGAATTTCAAGATCCTAGCAGAATTCGAAAAAGGATTACATCAGGATCCTGAACAGGTTACCATTGTTGTTGAACTTGGAATAATTTAGAAAACAAGATGTGGTTGTGGGTGTGAACAGGAGTTCTACTTGTATTAACTGACAAGAACAGCCACTCATATACTCTCTTGTTTGCTTTTTGTTGCAATGCTCCTCAGTTTTGACTGCAAAAGTTGACTGGGTCGTTGTACCAAGATCTGTATCCAATCTTGTCTAAAATTTGATAAAATCTTGAGAGAATCCTCTCCATTATTCCTGTTACGACCCTAAGCAGAATTGTGAATGAATCCTTGAAGGATCCTGTATTCAATATCTACAAACACATCTGGCCAGGAACGGAAAGAAATTCTAAACAGGATCCTGTATAACTGTGAGAAATCCTGGCAGCAGGAATTGAGCCGGGACTCCACACCCAAAACTTGACAAGATCTTGTAGATTCAGGATCCTGACAGATCCTTGCAAAATTTCTCAAAGAATGAACAGGATTGAGACTAGGGTTCTGCTTACTATTAGAAGTGATTATCGGAGAAGGGTAGCTTCGCGGAGGTCCCCCTACTCCCCATCAAGGGTTTCAAAAACATTTCCGTTTTTCACAATAGCTGATAGAGAAGTGAAAATGAGTTTTTCTTCGTATGGAGCAAACAGTAGTTCACTGATTAGAAAAGGAACCTTCACGATATCAATTTTTACAGAAGATATTCGACTTTGAGTGTGGATATCGATACGATGATTTGTACTATCAGCATTGGTTTCATCCACTCGATATTGAATCACATCTTTCTAAATAGGCTTCATGAAAAGTATTGTCTTTATTTGTTGAATTCGAATTGATCGTAGAAAAATAAAGAGATGAATTATTGACAGACCATGCTATAGCTAAAGGAATATCGGTTGCAATTGGAATCGATATTAATTTATCTGATTCAATAGAATAGAAACAAATGTTCTGTTCTACTTTTGGAGCATTCTTTGATAAATTTCGGTAAGGATGTTGATCATTTATAGGATCTGTTATAGAAATATTATTTAGTATTGACATAATCCAGTTTCCATATGGTAACCATTGTGGTTTCACTACTTCAAATAATCTATTTGTAATGAATTTGCTTCGACGTTCGTAAGTTTCATACAACCAAAGACTATTCTTGAAAGAATTGGAATTCCATGCCGGATGTCGCGTATGAATCAATAAATGTTGACCATTTGGAAACAAGCTCAACAATCGAAAACTCGTATAATTGAAAAAGTCATCAATTATTAGCTTTGATGTCGTTTCAATTGACGTAAGCCATAGGCATTCTAAAATGAATATCATGTACAATTTTATTCCTGGCATCGAAGTTTAGGATTTTCAATCTGAAAGAAAACAAAAATAAAATTTCTGATGCATTGATATAAACAATATATTCGATTGTAAATTAGTGAATCTAAACTTAATTAATATTTTTTATAATTGAAATAGATTTTAGTTGCAAAAGCCAAAGTTTCAGTTAATTTCATACTTGCTCACGTGCATCTATTCAATGGAAAATCATCAAGTAATCCAGTCAAATCCATCTTGAACGACAGAAGCGAACATGATGAATAAGATTTTAGAAATTTCTTACGTGTTTACGATGATTTTGAGTAGGTGAAAACAGTTATTGCAAAGAAAGACCTACCTTATCCAAAGAAGACATTTTTTTGTCAAATACTTTGCAATAAAAAATAACATCAATTCTATACTAATTTAAACAAGATTGTGTTGACCAACTCGAAAATTCTTTATTAGCAAATTGCCATTATTCTCGTAAATATATTCTATAAACCTAGTACTGCAAATTCATACTTCTTTTTTTTTTAAAGTTTATAGAATATATATTCTTTGTATGCAACACATTCTTATGGCACAAATAAAAGGTCGTGCGTACTCCAGATAAGACACGATGATATTGTTTGACTTCTTGTGACAAACAAAACAATAAAAAATATGAAATAAAAATTATGGGTCAACGAGTTTAACAAAGTTCAGACTCTCTGCACCATGCCTTAAAAGATGAAATAGTAATTTTCGATTTTAATTTTCTAAAACCACGTCAGAACAAGTCATAAGAAGTTTTTGTTACAGTTATTATAGAAAATTTGATAGTACATCCTTTGTCTATGCAGAAATATGCATAAAATAACCTATGTTGCAAATATTCTTAGACATCTGATAATTGGAGAAATTCAGTTTTTTCAGTTCACTCATGACAGAAGAAAATCAAGTAGCTAATATAGCATCTGTACCTTTTTTCTTGCATTATATTGTTAATTCAGAAACAAGTAAAAAGTGGCATGCCTTGACGGATGATAGAATCTTATCTTCAACGGTATGTTAACACAACATGTTGCCGGTATTTAGCAAAATAGTTGATTTTAAATTTGAGATACAACAGTTTTTTTGCTATGATATCATTAAAATATTTCACAATATAGAAAACTAAAACATACATTGTACTTTTTCTCTCTAACTAACCCAATAAACACGCGTAGTTCAGTCAAGATTCAACTCGTATTTTCTATATTTATTTTCCTACCAATAGTGATATAAAACAAAAAAGAAAGACATATATATGATGCATTTGACATTACCTTCATGCGATATTTATTTAACCCTCTACCCATGATAGGGCCTAAAGGGACAAATGATTTTGAAAACGAGTTTCTTATAAAGAATGAAAAGCAATTAAAGCAAAGCACAAAACATGAAGCATATAAAACTGTGGGTATAGATAACGTGAGTTATGAGCGATGGCTTGCCGAGTCGAACCATTTTGGTATGCGAGTGGAATGCATAGACCATCGACGAACGAGTAGCTTGCGACGTTTAGAACAGAACAGAGTTATATAAACATGGTGCTGTGGGAGGGAAGGCTCGAACACGATGCTTATTCTCGAGAATCCAACATATTACCATTGCGCTAATCCCCCCCATATATATGATGCATTTCGTACACTGTATAGTGTATGCTTACTGAACTACTTGTACGAGTTATTTGAAAATACAATTTCTAAATCGACGCATTACCCCTTAGAATTACTAGTATAGCCAATCAAATCAATATTCAAAAAAACTCAGAATATTGCTAGGATACATGAGAGTCTGAAACTTATTGATAGACGTCAATAAACGAGAGGATATATTCTCTACAGATTGTGTTATCTTCATCGTGCTTTAATATTTTTTGTTTTGCTATAAATGATGTGAGGATATGAAATCCCTAAACAAGATTTTGGTAATAGTTCGTTTTAGTAAAAAATAAATAAATATTGTTACAGAATAGACACATTTAAAGACTATTGTCCCTTTTCATATAAAATAAATAGTTAATCTATGTTCGAAAGCTAATGAAAAATGGGATTTTTAACAGAAAGATTTTTAAGATAAGTACAGGTTGCATTCGAATAAATGACTGCCTCACTATTTTGATCATAACTCGATCAGTTTTCACAATATCAAGCTATATATATATTTAAAGATGCTCCCATGAAATTTTCTATAAAATCATCTAGTTTATTTTTCAATTTTCAGATACAATGAATTTTTCGAAAATGAAAATAAAAGATGTGGTTGTTCATTGTCTCTTTACCCAAGTTCCACTCACATTCTCAATAATTTCGGTATCCGTATTTCTAGCAGATGTTCGATAGAAAATGTCATTTCCGACCGGGAAGCTCGAGAAAATAATAGGAACTTAGAAACAGGAATCCAGTGATTGGATTCAATAGCGAAGCCGGAATTTTTGGGTTAGGAAGGGAATTTATGATAAAGACTATTTAACCAATCTGAGCCACAGAGAAAATCACATACGATAATATAATTAGTCAAGAGAAAACCATGCATACTTCCCTAGAAATGCCACTTACCACTTAGTTGATAAAGGGTAAGTAGTAAGTGGTAACACCTACTTTTTACAGATAAGTGCTAAGTGGTAAGTGTTAATACTTACCACTTACTGATAACATTCATGAGAGTGTGGCATTTCTGATGAAAACTATTTTTACATATATAAATAATTAGAGTTAAATACGTCTTCGTTTTCATGTATGTTTAATTCCTTTATGAAATAAGACAAGTTTACGGTACGAATATTGTAATAATCAAATGTTTTGTTGTCATCAATAGACTATCGTTAAAATATTAGGTAACTTTGTTGTGTTTTTTCCTGTTAACCTTAAAGAAACAAATAAAATATTGTGAAAATTAAAAAAGAAGACATGATTAATTTTTAAATTTTAGAGTCTTTCTTTTCGATTTCTTGTAAGGCACTCACAATTCGAAATTTTTTCATTGAATTTTTTTTAATATTTTTTATTTATGCTTCGATGAAGCGTGAACTGCCGACTACAAGTATATCAGCCATTTTTGGTGACCTATCTAGTTTTTCTGTTTATTGGAGAAGTAAAATATATTGTTCTATTTGATTCATCATATCATGAGTTACAATAGAATGCATGGCTTTTTTCTCTCTTCGTTTCATTGTCGAGAAAAATCACTTTTACTAATATCAAAGAAAACAGGGAAAAAACGTTGTTACAAGAAAATGCTCACTTTTCATTGAAATCAAATGAAAATCGATTGAAGTAGGTAAGAAACGATGACGAATCAAATGTGCCTATTTTAAAAATCTGCAGAGGATCTCTGAAAAGCCTTTTCTTGAGAGCTCGTAGGATAGCATATTCTGTAGAGAGAAGTCATTCGAAAAGTGTGAATGTGAGTGTTAGAGTGTGTCTTCTTTTCATTCACGTTCTTACCATCAAATGCATAAAGTTTCCAGATAAATGAATCTTTGTCAAAATGTTTTTCAGTCGTGCATATAACTGAATATGATCATTCATGTCTTGTCTTTACCATAATAAAAAAAAGAAGACGAATCGAGCAATCTAATCAATATCATTCTTAGTTGAATGACATAAAAACTATTATCCAGATTCTCATGTCATTTATTATCGTGCTGCAAATCATGCGAACCTTACTGCATCTAATAGAAATAGAATGAAAAGTGACAGCAACGTTTCGAATTACATTCAAATACGTATATATTTGGACAACATTCATCGTATCTAAGTGCAGTCTGACATTGATGATTAGCTGTATCTAAGTTTAACACTAATATTATCTATGTATCCATCATTTTCGCTTCCTGAATGCCATATCAAGGTGACGATCACAGTCATGTATCGCGTGTTTATTGGTATCATGCCTGAATTTTGACGAAAAATTAATGATGAAGTAAAGCCACGGTCTGCAGCTAGAACAGGGCCAATTGTTGTTTGATTACCAACAGGTTGATAGGCATAATCAAGAAAATTGACTGAAACTTTAGCTGAATCATCCTGATTGGTCCAACCACCTAACCAAGCGGACAAATTGAATGAAACATTTCCACTAGCAATGGCAGTCGCATATGGAAACAAGTCGATAGATTGTGACATGGTTGTAACAGCGTCGAACATGCCACAAAAATAACAATTTCCACGATCACTACAATAGAAAACAGAAGTGCACAATAACATAACGGTTATCCCAAAAATAATAGGTCTCTCAGTATTTTACTGACATCTGTATTGATTCTCCCTTGTACAGACTTATTTTTTTGTCTAGATTATTATGTTTTATTCAAGCCTATTATGTCTTTGTTATAGGATGAAAAGTAAAAATCTTCGAAAACTATGCTTTTTGTAAGTGCGAAAATGATAATGACCCAACCAAGATCTTTCGTGATTTAAACGGCTTCGTGAGACTCACTAGCATCAAATAATGATGTAAGATGATCAGAAATACTGGTTCTATCCAGCTGTCAACACTACCGAGTAGACCATGTCTTTCTCGGATCAGTACAATTATTCAAACAGTAAAGCGTAAACTTCACCAAAAGAACGTAGCTTCTGTTCGAAGTTTGTCTAAAGAATACAACACTCAAAAAATTGTTGAAAGCATGATACGCTGCATCTTTTTTTTCAAATGAAAAAATGGTCCATATAGACGGAAAATATAATTTCCAAAAAGAACGTTGTTGGGTGATCAGTCACACGGAAGTAAACGGAAAGAGATGACATCAAAATGAAACTAAAGTTTCCTCAAAACCTCATGGCTCCGTTGAGTTTTTGCTCCGAGGGTGGGGTACCATAGGTCAGCCATACCTCAATCATCAAGCACACTTGTTCAAGAACTTCGCAAGATTTTTTTTTTACAAAATTGTTTATGTTGGATTCTTCGTTTAAAGCGTCTCTCTTAAAGAACGATGGACATGATTTACATAAATAAAAAACATATCATTATGTAGAGCATAAAAAGACCTATCTTTAGAAAAAATGAAGTCTGAACACATTAATATCAAGAAACATGTGATTAAAATACAGAGAGCTCATTATTTCTGAGACATTGGTGATTTCCTATCCAATACCTAGGGCCTGGTGAAGTTGGATCTAAAGCACCATATTCATAATCGTTGTATGATATTTGTGTGATCGTTCCAACATATGACCATACGGTTGGGTGTGTAACATTAATTGACATAGCGCACGGACCTGTTTCACCATCTCCATTCATTAGCAGATTGACACTATACACTAAAAATAAACAGTTTATGAATGAAACTACGAATAAGCACTTATATTTTTACAAAGAAAATTTGCTAACAAATATATAGAACTGTTCTCATCAGTCTCGATCTAAACACATAACAAATTTCACTACTTGATTTAAATGACAAAGATACAGCTTTGTATAAGATAAATATTTAATGAAGTCAATGAATGACAGATTAAATAATGTTGACTATATGCAGAATTAAAATGAATTAGCATCATTTTGAAAACATCAGATCATAAACATCTGAAATTTCTTTCAATGTTGAACAATCTGCTCATATGAAAATAATCATTCTTAACTATTTTAATTATTATTACGATAATTTTCAAATGTATATTGTTATCGAAAATGTTTCTAAAGATTTAAACTTACACTGAGCTGCTGCATTCGGACTTGCTACCGGTGCCGGATAGACGTTGGTATAATTGATTAGAATTGAAGAATTTGTTATTGTTGAACTAGTTGAAAGAGAACTAGTGAACGCAGATGTTTCCATGAATGTGCTCTCGACTAAAAGAAAAAACAATAGCAACTAAATGTAAACAAACGAAATTTACTGGTACTGATATTTGTTATTGTGGAACTCAGCTCAATCGATGAATATTTGAGTGTTGGTGAATCTACATTTGGACTACAAATTTGATAAAACATATCACAGAAGAGATTCAAATCGGTGCGACACCATTCATCAGACAAACACGTTGATCCAGTATATAGCTGATTCAAACACATACTTCCATTCCAAAATGTTTCTGTGGGACAGGTGCATAAATTTGAAGAACTACTCACGACTAAGTATCGACTCGTCTGGCACTGATCACTCATCTTATTGTAAGATAGGTAGTAATCTGGTGTGTAAATTATACCACCAACTGTTGACGTTGGTGAATTCGACGAGATAATAGTACCTGTGGAAATTTCACCGGCAAAATGGCGACATTGTTTTGATATCGAATCATAATCGATCGTTCGACAATGCACATCGTTATTACATTTTATTGAACAATGAAGTAAAGTATTAGCATTGAATGTACGAATGAGTTCAATAATATTCACCGGTTGAAAAATGGTACCTAGACCTGATAGAATTAAAGTTGAAGAATGACTTTCGGCATCAACTACATTGAATAAGAGTAATAACAATCCAAGACGATACATTTCCAATCAATTTAACAATATAGGTCAAGTTAATGCTGCGAACACACTACTTATCATTTGACATATACTTTTTTACTTTTGAAGAAAATTATTTTTTTTTTCTTTCTTTGTCTGCTTTTGTTCTAAAGTAGTAGTATAGCCGGAAAAACATAGTGAAAAAGTTACTCAAATAAATTATATATAATCAAGGTGAAACACAACAATCTTCATTAACACTTCAAAAGTCAATTCAAAATAAAACTCTCTTAGATCTCATTCGGTAGTTATTTATAATGAGATTTAATCATTTCGTCAGAGTGATGAAAAAGAAACATTGATTTTGTGTTAAAATTAGAAATATGACAGAAATGTTTTCAAAAAACATTCTGATAAAGGAAGTATTTTATTACGGTATATTTGAAGTTTGCTGCTCAGAGATCTGTTTATTGGAGAATATAGAAGAAAAAGCTTCGTTTGAGTATTTGTCTTATGTCATAAACTTATTTCATAAGATATTATTGGTCTGTCATGTTTCGCACACATTTTGAGTACTAATTTCTACATATGTTTTCCATGTGATGCAAACAGTTTATTCTTTGACGAGCAAGAAAGAGAGTTAGATTGATGATCAACTTCTCAATATCGATATTCGACATACAAATGTCCCTTTAGAACCATAGTGTAACTGAAAAAGGAGGAAAAGAAAAATGAATGCAATCCGAGTTGTTGAATGCGTATAGAGAGAATTCATTATGTATAACTCGAATCATCTGCTTTCATTTGGTTTTGACATATTGCTTGTTTATGGTTCTTCTAATGAAAACAATATCAAAAGAAATAAAGATATCGCAATTAAAAAGTTTGTAACACGACATAAAGTTAAAAAATAGTTAATAGATAATATATTGGGTGATCCAAACGTTTTGCAACATTTTTGTTTTGCATATATCTCAATTCAGACAAAAGATAAAATCTTAAATATAATTTTGGAAGATGCGCAATTCGATTCTCTACAAATCTGTATTTAACTCAATGTAAAATAAAAGAACTGAGCATTTTTGTGGATTAAATTGTAAGATTATGTGAATTGTATCTACTTCCCACACCTGTTTCTAATTACACTTTTTCTGACTTTTTCGTGTTTTAGACAGACGCTTTAAATCTAATTGTTACCAATACTATGACATGTTAATGGTCTTTTAGAATGATTCATCTACGTTCTATTACAATCTATTTAGGATTAATAAAAATGACCTCTCATATATTCTACGGTAGAAACAACATTCTTCGAATCGTTCAGATTCTTATCCCAATTGAATTGTTGTATCAAATGGTTTTTTAGCGTCGTTTAGAAAGAGAATTCCGTTTGCGACAGTCTTGCAAACGTGAACTCGATTTGGCCACCGGTCACATTTTTAAGACCTGTTTGTCTAGCGTTGGATAACGGAGAGAAAATTTGCCGGTTCTCAAAATATTTCTTTGCCAAAAGTTGTGTCTTATAAAGAGCTGTCTTACCGTCTATTATTTCTAAAAGCAAAACGTTCCCTCGTAAAGAAAAAATAATTTAATAAGAGAATATGTGGGAAATATATGCATTTCATATCATCATACTATTTGATCCATAGAAAGGTTCAGGTCTATTATTTTATATTACGTTAACTGCAAGTTTTTAGAGGATTGAATTGCACATCTTCCAAAATTAAATTCAAGATTTTATCTTTTACTTGAACATATATATGTGCAAAACACAAAATGTTGTAAACTTGTGGATCACCTGGTATATAGCTAATGTGACCTCACTTAACTGAAATACTTCATTTCGCCCAAGAAAGGAACTATAGAAACGTGAGCAGTTCGATGAAGGAACCGATTTCAGTTAATGACCTGAGCAACATGGTAAATAAGGTTAATGGAAATCTAAAGTGTGAATGGGGCTGTAAATATGATTGAGCAGAAGACTCACACCTATACCAAGAGAATCAGTTTCTGTAGTGACTCGAGTGAGGTGAGAGTGAGGATGTGTTAGAGACGGTAAGGAACGAATACATGATTGTTACACTTACGTCTTCATTTTTTTACAATGCATTTTTATGTAAAACTAAAGACAGTAATGCAGATCATTATGTTTACCTGTCATCAGGTTGTGCTTATTTCGAAACTCAAGGGCTTTGCAGAGCGAAACATTACTATTTTGGAACGTTTCTCCAGATCCTTACCCGGTTCAAGAAGAATTCTTTCAAGATTTGCTCTTTTTTCTTGAGGAAACTCTAAATTCTAAAAGAAACGTGTAGCCATGAAATAAAAACTACATTCGCCATGATTACTCTGAATCCTCTTCTAGTAAGGGTATTTCTCATCATATTCAATCTTTTCATTAGTCTATCATATGTCACATGACAAAATATTCACAGAAATACTTTTCATAGACACTTCAGTCTTAAGTTTCAAATGTTAAGATGAATCATAAAATAGAAAATGACTAAATATGCAAAAGTGCTCTTTTGGGGTTAAAATTTTTCATACAATGAAGGATTAAGAAATAATTGTATCTTATGCATCGTATTACATAATCTCGCTCAGTTTATCACTTGTTTTAGAACTATTTCCTCTCAATGCCAATGATTTATATTTTGAGAAATCAACATACGTGTTTTCTATTTCTTCCATTATTATATATTTTGCCGAATATCATACAGTTATGATTAATGTGTGCATATATGCTGATGAAACGAATGGGAATGTCAGATGATTGTTCGTAGTCACTATACGAATTACTTCACTACTTTATAGCTCAATATTTGAAACTTAGGGTTGAAGTGTCTATAAAGAAAGTACTTCTATGAATATTTTGTTCGGTGGCACATGATAGACTAATGAAAAAATTGAATATGGTGAGAAATACCCTTAGTAGAAGGGGTTTCAGAGTAATGATCGAGAATATAGAAAGGCCTAAGAGCTAGTAAGACCCTGATATTCGAAATCATCGAAATGAACTGCATACAACCATTTATGTTTCGATGAAAAAGCGATTAATCACTCGGAGAACTTTCCTCGTCAGCTGAAACTTCACGGTGTTGATCAGTTCTTGCTCGAGTATTTGATTTGTATCTATAGAGACATTTTTGATAGAGGACTTCACTAGTAGCTGCTGAATCATGTGTAGTGTCAGATGGTGTAGATATCGATCTTTTCTTCATGCGGCCACCCATATGAAACTCGATACACCTTATCTTAATGAAGAAGAAAAAATTGTTTGGGTAACAATTACATTCTTTCCTCTCTTAGTAATCAAATGATACGCATATGCATGCACCATATGTTTTTACAAGATAAATCTGTTGTTTGCGTTTTAATATTCGAGTTATCACACAGTTACATTGATAACAGAAACGATGGGCTCAAGTGAAAGTATCGCTATTCAAATGAATTTCAACCGATCTAGTTGTTTTTACTTTGCTGGTGAACAGATATCAGGCAATATTTCGTTTCAAAATGACCGTGATAGACTGAAATTAGAAGAGATATTCGTCGAACGTGTCGGTGAACTTGCCTATAGAACACAAGATACCCGTTCTTCTACTGATTCTAATGGAAACTTGACCACGGAATATTACACTGATTATCATCACATACCATTATTGACCATTCGTGTACCTCTCGTTCGACCCAGCGATGGACAAGTAAGAGTTTATTGATGACATTATTGTGACATACTTGATTTTTTGCCATTACTACAGGATAAATTGATTCTTAGTTATGGCACATATACGTGCCCATTTGAATTCAATCTTCCCGTAAACTTTCCTCCATCGTCATGTCCAAATTCGGAGGCTTACCCTCATATTAAATACTACACTCGACTTGTTCTCAACAGACCATGGTACAAAAAGAATGTTGCACAAACTTATCTTCTGACGATTTTTCCTCATATGAATCTTTTTCACATGAGTCATGCCCAAGAGACATTTTCCTTTGCTAATCAGAATCGTAAACAACTCCATCTGCAAGGTTATCTACTTTGTGGTGGCATTTTGCCCGGTTAATCGCTTTCCTTTCAGATAAATCTTCACAATCCTGAACGAACTAGAATCAAAAGAATCGAAGCGATATTCGTTCAACATCGAGAAATTGATCTCGACTACCACAATGAAATAATCTTTTCTGTTGATCTATCAGGTTTCAGCGAGTTCAATGAATTATAGTTACAACGTAATTTTGATATGCTTGTGTCTTCTATTTATCTAACACCTACATATAAGTTCACAACATCATATGATGACAATTCGCACGATATTGCCGTTCATTATCAGCTCCGACTAAAAGTGAAATCGCATGGAATTTTTACTAAATTTGAAGTGAGCATTCCGGTCATTGTCGGTACAGAAGCAATATCGGAATGGCTGCATCAGCAACAACAAAATTATGATTTCACGATCCCCATCAATACAAGTTCTGTTTTCGAGCAAACTGACCTACCACCAAGCTATGAAACAGTAATCATTGATGCCTACGATTGCATACCTGCACACTCAGTCGTATCCACACTCTCGTGAAACCTGTTATTCATACGTTGCTATAGCTTTAACAGACTCCCAATTGAGTAGAAAGTGCAACTTGTATATCAGGAAATGATATTCACTATTCACAGGTTTTTTTCATAATTACAATGTCCTAATTTGAACAAAAGGTAACCACGTGGTCACCATTCAACAATATATGTGACAGATATAAATTGAAATATATTACGAGAGAACTACTATTTGTTGAAGACAACAGAGATGAAAACTCGGCCAATGCGGTTCAAGCTGCAAAGCAGCAATGTGTCATTTTATGTCCAATAAAAGACCAAGTAAAAACACTTCGTTAGCTGATATTCTGTGATGATGCAAATCCGGTAGGTCATGAAAGTCGATCATTCATGGATGTAAGTGCGAGGAAAAAGCAAGACTACAGTCAAATTCAATCACACTTGTAGAACTACCTAAACACTCAAATAAAGCTTTTCTGATAGAGTGAAATGCAACGTCTAGACATTTTTTATAAAACTACTCTCATTCTCTTATCATGCGATCGCCGTCATCGATCTTATCGGAATTCCTCTGTAAAGGAATCAGTCTCATGACTTAGAAAATCGTTCAAATCTCTCCACATGGTTACATTTCTGTTGACAGGGAGAGTGATCGTCGGAAGATGTAGGTAGATTTATTCGTGATTAGATGTATTCTCTTCACTTTTAGCCAAAAGCATCAACACCCAACGACACTTTATACTCTTTTCATCAAGTATTTAGTGAAGTTTCGAAAATGAAATCTTCATTTTATCGGAAAAATTGGGATGTCGAAATGGTAAGATGCCAATAATAATGCATCCTTCCGCGTGACTGAGGGTGATTAACTAGTGTTAACAGTCTGCACTGCTTGAGGTTCGATTGCTCAACTTTTGAGAACTCAGTTGTTTTTCTTGTATAAGGGATGCGCTTTGCCTAGCGCTCTGCACCAGAAGCAATAGTAGGCTTGGAGGTGTGCTCTGGAGATTGTGAGATAAACCGTGCTGTCTGAGTGCGTGGAAATGTATTATTGGACAAATCTGGGTAAAGAACTCTGCTAGAGTATTTATGTGACTTTTCAAACACTGAAACATTCGAACATATCGAAATATTCGTATCAGAGAGGAAAACAACATACTTTTCTCATACGAATGTTTCAAATCGAAACAGCTTAAACGTTTAAGCATCTAGACAACAAAGTTTGGTATGTTCAACAGATTCACTGTAAGCTAACAATCAAACAAATGTATGTGCTAGATATTTTGAGAGAAGACATTGCTTGGTTCTTTTTGTGTTTTTTTGTTTTGGATTCAAAAAATTTAATTCTAACCTAATTCTTTCAAATACTCGCACATTATTACTGTTGATGATTAGTGATTAAATATATATAGAGTTCAATTACACTGTACTATATCATGTTACTTTTACAAAAAAAAAAGAATAAATCAAAATGTTCTACGATATAATTTATCATAATTAGTGAATAGAAAGTCATGAATATTTTTGAAATTGTTACTTTCTGTCTTTGATGCAAATTATTTTCGTGCATCAATATTTTAACAAATAAGGTCTATAAAAAACACATCTAATTATCTATCTCTTCTGCTGATTTCAATTTTTATAATGTTTATTCATATTATTTAATTGATTCTGAATATTATTGTAAATTTATTTTATTTCAAACATATTCTAGTGATGTAAGCGTTTCATTGGAAGAAAATATTAGTACGAGTGCCTATTTTTTATTCTTTGATCTTGAATAAAAGAATTATACAAAAGATGTACATCAAATGTTTAATCTCACAGATAATCTGATAAAATCATGTGAACTTCGTCTGATTTTTCCTTTATGAAATTTGGTAATCATGTTTTTTTTTTCAGATATTCTATACTATTTGCGTAGTCAGATCAGTTTATTCATTTGTTTTTTGAATCAGTACTAAACGTTACGTAGATATTTCAATGTTAAATTATCTTTAGAATAATTATCTGCAATATCAAAATTGTTTATTATGATAAATAATTCATCAATAAACGAGAAGAATCTACTGTACAAGTTCTATGAAGATTTTATTTACGCTGTATATTCTTTAACAAACTATCGAATTTTCGCAGAAATAATCTCAGTTCAGCTGTAAGTTGGAAGATGTATGTTATCCTAATTGGTTGAATCCGATGACGCATCCAATCAAGTTTTATGGGAACTTGTCGAATGCAGCTAGTATCCAAAGAGATTAAACAATTGATTTTGGTAGGAATCGACACAGTTCCGCTGGATTGTTTAATTTCCAACACGTTTTTGTGAAGTTTCCGAAGTATTTTTCATATTTCTTGTGGCTTCAATAAGCCTAGCATATGTTTTTGAGATACGGTATTCTACACCAACTTTTTGCCTGAGACAGGCTTGTTCGGAAAAATAACAATTCATTTTTACAAAATTTAACTGAAGATTCTCGGGATTGACGACGAATCTGAATCTATAAGTATGGCGAACATGTACCGAAATCTAGCATTGATATTTGTCAAAACTAGATGGTAGAGATATTCGAGCTTAGTGAGTTAAGTGATTGAATTATTTGATTTTTATAAACAATGACCATTATCTATTGTACTCTAGTCTTTCATTGTTTTAGGCCTATTCTGTAAAAAAGAACTATGTTTCACATGATAAGTGTTTTCAAAGATGCTCCCGATTAATTACACTTTAAAAGAAATACAATTTAATATGTGTTTAAATCTGTTAATTTTGGATGACGCATGAAAACAAAGGAAAAAGGAAAGAACGATGAAAATTTTTTTATTCTTCTGTTGATTTTAAACTGCAAAATATTTTCGGAATCCAAAACTAATTCTCGATAATAAGAGTTTCGTTCATTAGGGAAAACAAAAGAAATGAAAAGGATTGCAACGATTAGTATTTGTAATTTAAGAAATACAAGACAAAAAGAACAAAAACAGAACCAGACATATATGTTAAGGCAGAACTTGTAGCAGGGACATTATTAGAATCCGCGACTAAAACAATGGAACTATTTGCTGGTCTCTTTGGAAATGCGTTTTTCAAATTGAACCAGATGGATACATTGCTGAATATAACAGATTCTCCATGTCCACCGACAGTATATCCAAATCCAATGGAATCTGATAGTGCAGGATAGATATGTGTAGCCATAGCCGTGCGATTGTTTGCATAGATCTCCAAAAGAGAATTGTCAAGAAATATGTGCAAAGACAAAAGTTCTTTTTGTGTAGTATTTACGTCAACTACGGTAGTAAGTAAAGTATGTTTGGCGTATATTGTACTATGATCAAACCTTGTAATTAAAGAAGAATATGTTCGATTTAAAATCAAATATTCTGAAATCGGATCATAAATAAGAGTAGTATATTCTAATCCGTTGGATGATCTTCGAAAAACAAAACCAGCTGTAGCATTGTATGAAATATTAATGTTAGCCTTCATTTCAAAGTTAGAGGAAGAAACATTGAGACTTGTAAATTCTGTAGTTTGATTGAACGTTTGAGACATCAATCTAACGAAAGTACTGTTTTGTCGAAGTTTGATGACTTCATTAATTGGTCTAACACCCAGAGTTTTCCATGTATATGTCCCATTAATGTTCGGTATCAAAGTCCAAGGTCCTGGTTGAGATAAAGATTCATGAATGTTAATAACATTGTTGTAAACTTGAACAAAAACTTCTCTTGGAAGAGTAATTTGACCATTGTAGCCAAATGCTCTTTGTCCATAGTTCTTATGAGCTTCCTTTACCCATCCATAAAAGATTCGTCGGTCTTCTTTTGCATCATAGAATGAATTGAGCGCATAAGTATCACCCCAATCGGCAACACCCGATGCAACAATATTCATAATACCACTACCATTACTTGTCTTAGCAAGATTTCCTTTAATCCATACAGACCACTGAGGAGATGAATGCAAAGTTGTATTACCTCCTTCGGTTCCGAGTGACGCAAAAACATGAACGGTCTGATTATCTCCACCATCGGTAGCCTTTTCAAGAAGAGAAAAAGCATTAGAGACCTCAAAATTATAACCGAGAGAACCTGACCAGATTTTATTGAGGGTATAATTACCAGGTACGGAAATGAGAGGACCCAAATATGTCCAGTTAGTCAAATCATTAATAGATGCTTGATAAAGCAAAAGTCGTGGACCGACATCACGAATGCCTGATGAAATAGTCATGTAATAGTGTCCTTGATCAGATCCATATAATACAATATCCATCTCGGGCCATCGTTCAAATTTAGGATCTCTCCATCCAGTAATATTCATACCTTCAGGTGGCGAGGCAAGAATTGGATTATTGACATATTGTTGGTACGTTACACCACCATCATATGAAATTGCCAATGATTGACTTTCACTTCCCTTGATATATGGAGCATTCCAACTTATTGGTAGATATTTCACACTTGTATAAATAGCCGTTATTGTACTGTTTATGTTACTGGTAACTGGAATAGGTAAAGTTGAACCAGTAAAAACACCAAGTACACTGTGATTATTACCAACACCTGGTGCAAATGTAATGTAATCATAATCTTGCCATGATGTCACATCTTCCCAAAAGATCATATCTTTTGATTTCGCATGACCCCAAGAAATGTTTCCCCATTGTACATACGCAGGTTGAACTTGATAATATAAATGATAATTTTGTGTCGCTGGATCATAAAGCGGTCCACATGGATCATTCATCCATGAGTTAGGAGATGAAAAATGATAACTTGGTCTCCATGTTGTAAATAATGAGTTGTCTGGCAAGTTCGTAAGATTTATCTGCGATAGATCTTGGATTTGTTTAAATACGTCAAGTTGAATTGAACTTGAATGAGTTTGATAAAGAAAGTTAATAATAATGAAGAGAAGTAAGAAGTGAATCTTCATGCTTGATAAAGTGATGTATGAATTAGAAATTTCCAATATTTACTTATTCGCTTTTTGTCTTTCTTCAATGGTAATAACTTGGGCCTTCTATGACAATAATATTTACACCATACGCTTTAAAGATTTGCATTGTGTCCTCTTGCTTATCATTTGCTCTTTTCTTTCCTTTGATTGTGGCTGTTTATCTAGGTGTTTTTATTTAAGTCATTTTCTTTCTTTCACAAATATATAATTGACATAAGTATGTGAGACAGCATGTGCACCACCAAGTTGATGAATAGGAAATCTATATATGACCTTTTACGATCATATTCACAGCAGTTGTTTGAATGTATATAGAACAGAGAAGTTTATCATTTCTCTCATTCTGGATCTTTTTTTCTAGCTCGTATATAGAGACAAAAAAAATTGACATTATCCTTGAGATTCTTTCAAATTTTATAAACAGTTGATCCAAATGTCCAGTACTGCTAAAAGTATGATATCATTGCAGTAGTGAAAGCAAATTGTCTCTGTGCTAAATGCTATTTCATCCAAATATCAAAATGTGAATATCATGTACATTCAAATCATAAGCAACCAAGAGTGTTTACTAAACAAATCTTCTTACAAAAATAAACTTTCGATGTTAAAAAACGAAATTCTCAAATTTTATAACAGTCTATGAATTTTCATATGTTTGCATAACAATTTCTTACATCAGTGATCCAATATAAAAATAATTTACAATTTTTTTTAACTCAATCTCGTTACAAAAGAATTCATTGAATATTGCTTAGTATTTTTTTATGCTGAAAATGACTTTCAATACACATTGTTTTTCATATTATGTTCTTAAACAAAAAAATTTAATCGCATTGCAATGAAGACTTACGTTAAAAAAAACTTGATTTAAAATGTTCGTTTTCAATACTCAACTAATCCTTACGAATGTACAATGTCTCAATCTGAAGATTATTGGTGTTCCAGAATATTTAAACCAGAGGTGCAGAATCTGCTGTAAAAAGGGAAAATTTCCCCAGACTAAAAAAATTTCCCCCAGCGCGCGCTTGCGCACACGGGTAGATTCTGCATCTCTGATTTAAACATACTATAATATAAAAATATTTATTATTTTGAATGGTTTGATTATATGTTTAGTTTTGTTCATGTATTTCATTAGTTTTATTATTTGTTTTATCTTCATACATTCGATAATGGTATCGAACTTTAAATGTATCAAATCATTATATCGAAAGCATAAAAAAGCCAAAGAATATTACTAATTACTTCTTACTTTAATTCTTTGTACTAATTGTATAATTTGATCTAATTAATTCTGTCTACAATTAAATACATTCATTCTGATTGATTATTTGACACATTATACTATTGTAATTACAATTTCTTACGTAGATACCAATACGTTGCAAAGACCAAATTTGAAGTATTCGTTCGTGTTGAAATCATTAAGATTTTTACACCTTTTTGAGCTTTGGTCATATCTATTCTACTACTTCTTAGAGCTTTCACTTGTACAAATTATCTATGGGGCGTAGTAATAAGTGTAAGGTGACTTTTATTTTCTTTTAAATTACAAACAAGTAACCTTCGTCGTTGCAATGCTCTTCAACAAATCCGACTGATACTAACATCAAATGAATTCATGAGTGTGGGTGTCAGCGTGAATGCTGATTCATACCCACATATCCCACACTCCGTCATACTGATCTACACACATACAGCCATCTGAACTGAGCAATAAGTATCCTTTTCTCCGATTCCATTGTGCATGTGTGTCGTTACCCTACCCTAGTGAAAAGACTCATCAAGCGAGTACGACTTTCCAGCATGAGTACTCATATTACTCGTACGAGTACTCGAGGAGTTTAACGTGTATGTATACTTTTCGCGTACTCTGATGAGTACTCGTACGAGTTTTTCTTTAGAGATTTANGCCTCCGCTCGCCACCCCCCCCCACGGCCCCACCCCCAGCCCCCCCCACACCCCACGCCCACCCACCCCCACACCCACACCCCCAGCCACACCCACAGGCCACACCCACCCACACCCACACCCACACCCACACCCTCTAAGAACTGCATTAGATATTCAAGACATATCATTATTTCAATATGAAGAAGAAGTTTTAATTTTACTTTATTCAGCATTTAAAATAATTGATATTTCAATAAATAAAGACAAATCACCTAACGTTGAAATAAAACTAAAAGAATGTGGTGAACACTGACAAACGTTCATAGTGATTGAAACCGAGATTGTACAATGATTTATTTCCTTATTATAATATGATAAATAAAAGAAAATAAAAGAAAATTAGGTTCATTCAATTATTTTTGACAGAAATTACATAATTTAGTCTTGACTTAGGATAACTCTGTTATAGAAAAATATTCAATTTTATATCAGACCATTGATAGAGGGTGTGGATGTGGATGTTCCCTTATTGCCACACCCACAGCCGCACCAACAGTATGAAACGTAAGAAAAATAACGTTATTATTTCAGATTTTATGATACAAATCTAAAATGAGTAAATTTTAAATATATCTCGGCCCTCTTTCTTATCCTTTGCATTTGCGTTGACGACAAATCTGCATTCTTTTTCATTCCTTTTCTCCAACAATAACAAGAATGACGCCACAATCATCATCAGAATATGGCCGATTTCTTTTCTTTTCTATACGTCTTTAAGTTGTTTATGCTTTTGAAAAAGAACGTCGCCATTTCTTTCAAACAGAGCTCCTACCACAGCATACCGTCACACAAAAAGAAACAGGTGAAAGTCAATAGGTGAAATGCATTAAAAAAAATCTACGAAGATTTCGTATATCATACATGGGTATCGCGAGTTTTCAGAGAAAGTCTTATCGATATAGTTTGCACTAATATATTGAAAGACTGTCGTTTTGGTAACTCTTCTACATGCCACCTGGGGTACATACTTTTCATTCAACCTATGTGCGTGAGAAATGAAAATTTTACAATCCGTTTTTTATATATATATATTATTATTAACTATGTTTTCATTTCGTATCTTACTTCTAGAGAAAAATTTGTCCACTTTCATAATGGCTGAACAGGGAAACCCTTTACCTACATGTGACCCAAACTGTAATCCAATAGCGGCAAGAAGATCAAATCCTTTTTCACCACGCCGAGCCATTGACCCAAACGGACACACCGGTTGGTTGTATGATGCCTATATCGATCAAGTACTTTCCAATTCAAATATAAATTTCAATACACAATGGATAAATGGTGTTCGGTCCCCAGAATGCTTCTTGAAACGGTACAATCCAGATGAACCTGACAATCTTCTAAAATGGTGTAATATGCATCATGGACTACGGTTGAGTATCGCTTTACAAATGACTCCAACAAATGGAATAAGTGCATTGTTTGACCATTCTCATGCGATTGATAAATATACTCGTTTTATGGTTTACTGCTACTATAGTCGGACAGAGTATGTAGCAGACGACATATTCAAGTCATGGAATCAAGTTAAATCACGAAGACCAAATAATTCTGCTACTCATGTGATTGTATTCGTTAATTGGGGAATCGATGCAGTCGTTATTTTGCAACTGCCACCTAATGATGAACACATTGAGGCAATCGATTATGTTCTTCAAAAAATATGTATTTCTTTGGAGAGTGATCAGAATAAGGTGCCGATCTTCGAGGAAGACGAGGGATTCCTCAACAAAATTCTTCACACAGAGGTCTTTTCCAATATCCCTCAACTCAATAAAATCGATTCGATACTTGAGTTTCACCGCCTTATCCCATCAGTGAAGTGTGACAGCAACCTTCACAAACCATACAATTATAATCTTTATCCAATCGACTATTTTTATGCTGCGAATGATGGAAATCCAGTTTTATTCAATGAGTTGCAACAAAACAACGTTTTTATAATCGAATCTTATTTCGTTCAATTATCCATGGACTTTAAAAAACTAAGCAAACCACTGAATCAAGATTATCCAAATCTACAACAACACCTCAACATCGAATTTAATAAGATCCAAACAAGCTGGAATGAATTGCAAGCGGCATACACAAATCAAATTGTTCGACTTCAAGATTTAGTAATTCGTGCCCGTCGCGGTGACATTGACCAGAATTATATTCCTGATGCGTTAAAGGACGATCAAGACAAAACACTGGCAAAGATGATAAATGATTGCAATGATTATCTGAATGCATGGGATCAAAAGGAGCAGCTCATCAAAGATTTGGTACAAAAAGGATTTAAATATCAAAATGCGCTCGATCGAAATATAAAAAGTGGCGACGATCAGCAAACACTTAATGGCAAGCTTTCAACTTCTGATAATCGAACATGTGTCATTTGCTCCAATGATAATTTATACAAAAACAATTCATCACGTTGGCACTCTCTTCGTGATCAGTTGCTAAAACAGCGTGAAGAAGATCCTCAGTTACAACTGATCTATGTTGACTTCTCCTATTGTTCATACAAACTTGATGATATGAAGGTTTTCTCTACAGGTGAAGCAAAGAATTATGAAAGTACTCCACAACCGATGTCATCATTACCACTAGTACAGCCAAAAAGTGAGGAAATTATGAATGTTTTACTTCTTGGAGAATCAGGTGTTGGAAAATCGACTTTTATTAATGCATTTGTTAACTATTTGAAATTCAACAACCTACAGGAAGCTGAGAAAAATACTATTGTACTTATACCTGTTTCATTTATGATGACGATGGGTGATAATTTTGAAGAACATATTGTTAAATTTGGTGATATTGATGATTTAAATAATGAAGATTTTAATCATCCTGGTCAATCTGTCACACAACNTCTTTACTATGATCAATTAGTTGCCTAATATTTTTTGATAAGATGTCTGATAATTGCCAAAACTGCACTATTGGCTATTGCCAAAGATCCCTCCTGTTTACAACCGAAAATCTTACAAAAACACAACTTTTAGCAATCGCTGAAAGTCAAGTGCGAAAGTCAGTACGGCGAAATTCGCGTTTCCCATATCTATGGTGGTCACATGATTTGGTCACCAGCTTCATTACTATGGATATGGTTAGCCTTGATTCCCGATATAGTCATTTTTCTTATTCTCTTCATATTTCTGATTTACGTTCCATGGAAATGATCCCATTCCAATCTATACTATACTGTATTTAGCTTGACTTTTGCATTGTTCATTCTGTTAATACTCTCGTCCAATATTCTACTACTGATAAGAACAAGTAAATTCTTTTTTCACATTATCATTAGACAATTTTATTGTTCTATACAATAATGATAGGTCACATTATCGAATGGCGATTTGTCTTCCAACTGAAGGTGGCATCGGCTGCTATTCTATACTGGTCTGAAATATTCAAATTTATCTTTATTGTATTCTCGCAACTTTTTCTAGGTATAATACTGTGGAGTATAGGTTATTCGTATGTTCGAAACGCAATACATAACCATTATGTGCATACATTGCACGGCCGTAATCGTATTATTAGTATTATTTTCTGACTTTTTCTAATGTACTCAGCCATCACTGTCTTCTGCCCTCCCGTTCATTCGTGGAAAGAACCTTCATTAAACGTTGTATTGAACTTTTTTCCAGCGACGTTTCAATATTATACAAAAAACGAAACCATACTACAAGTGTACTGGGAGAAAAATGAAATGAAGTCCATAGAACAACTAATTCGTGCTCCTGATATTCAAATATCTCAACCATCTACGGTTCTGACGAAGCCAATTAAACATATCTTCCTTATTATTTTGGAATCTATTCGTGCTGACGTTGTTCCATTGAGTCCTAACTTTGCTGAAACTATAAGAATTAGATTTCATGCTAATACAACGGTGGATGATGTGACTCCTTTTTTAAATTCCCTATGGAAGAATTCTGTTCGTACCACTGCTACGACTGTCGCATCGTATACATTGAAAAGTTTTGTCGGTACACTATGCGGTATCTATCCTCTCTTAAGGTCGATTTCTTGGAAGAGGCAAAGTCGAAGAACAAATTTTACGAGATCTGTCTACCAGATCTACTTCAGAAAACTTTTCGTACATAAAAAAACCAATCATCCTTTCGTTCAACCTTTTTCCCTGCTGCTCGTGATGATTTCGATCGTCAACGGGAATTAATCAATCGAATGGGATTTGATAACAAGGACAGTGGTTTTGATGTTGTAAATCGAACTAGATCAGTACCTGATGTCGGCATGTTTGGACCATCAGATTCGACGATCTTACCTCTACTATGGAATTGGATTGATAATACTTTAGGTGATGACAAAGAACGTAAGCTAATGACCAGTTTGCTCTTGACTGGAACACATAAACCATTTGTTATGCCGCGCACTGAATCAATCTATCACAATTATATCGAATATACATGCGCAAACAAATATCTCAACACAATACAAGTGGTTGATGATGCTTTGAAAACTATCATTGATGGTTTAAAATTGCGAGGATTGTACAATGAGACATTGATCGTCATAGCTAGCGATCATGGATATGCATTTCGTGATTGGGGTCAAACATATCTTGCTACATGGAGAGTTTTGTACGAAGGTGCATTTTTGGTTCCACTAATGCTACACAATCCATATCTTGAAGCAAAGCAACTAGATGGACAATATACAAATATGGATATCTTGCCGACCATTATGGATATATTGTTATCATCACAGGAGACTGCTCATGAAAGCACTAATCGCCTACTCACTGCACGGCAAGATCAACTTAACTTGATCTTGTCACGATACGAAGGAACATCTCTTCTTCGTCTACCCATCGAATAAGAAACTCAACGATACACGTTTCATCTCGACAATCCTGGTAATTCCCATGTTATTGTCAAGCAGTACCCACGGAAATTTGTGTATGATGTTCATCATGATGACGTACATCTCTTCCATCTTGAATATGATCCTCAAGAATCTATTGATTTAATCTCTTTTGATTGTCATAATTACATGAGTACTTATCCTGATTGGCTTCAAGTCGATCATAGTCAAAACTCGTCGTATAGCTGGTCAAGACGGTGGATTAGTGCGATAAATAATCTATCTGATAGTCATAAGAAATTACTACGGAAAAGATTTGATCAACCGATGGCAGATCTACGGCAAAATGTTAGTAGAATATCATTGAAAGAGATGTTGGATTGGGCAGATGCGACTTTGGAACTTTCTGCTGCTTGGACTGCACTCGTGAGAGCACGTTATTTTTATGGAAACATGACTTTTTATTCTTCGAAGCACAATTTTCAACGAAGAACAACAGTCATGACACGGATAATGTTCTTAACATCTTTTTTTGTTAAAGTAAAAATGACAAATAAAAATTGTTACAAAACAATAGAATAAAGATCCTAGTTCGTGTTTGTCAATATTCTTTTGATCTGTCATGTAATCGTTGGCTTAGAATTTCTCATTGTTCTTTATTCATATGTCAGTTCACTCGTCTTGATATTGATGACTAACACTTCAAAAACAAATAATTTAGTAATTATCTGCTGTATTGAGATGGTAAATACGCTACTCTATAATAAGAATTGATTAGATGAGGAATATCAGTCAAGATCTATGAAAAGGCATTCAGAGCACACAGGATCATCGGCTTCTTTTATAAAACCGAGTGTTCTTAGATGCAAAAGTTATTTCATTGTAATTAGCTTATAGGTTTTATTTGAAAATTTCACAAAATGCTTGTTTTCAGCACTTAGAAAAAGCGAAAATTTTTCATTTTTTTATGAAAATCTTAAATAATTTTCATGTTGACTTAGGTACGTAGTAAACAAAAATAAAGTATCCGTTTTATGTTAAAATAATATGTCGATATGCTTCTCATTTGACCTAGTCAGGGACTACGATAAGGCTGACGAACGTTTCGATTCAAGGATAAATTTATTCTTTTTTCATTAGATTATTCTTGTGTATTATTTGTGCTTTTTGTGTTTTCGATTCACTTCAATTGCTCATCTTTCTCCTCTTATGTACCGTCTAGTTCGTTTTAACTAGGTATTTGAATCATAAAGACCATTGAGGAAAAATACCATGAAATAAAAATTCGAGGATGTAAATGTGAATTCTAACCTTCTCGTCGCCTATGTCCATATCCACACGTTCGGGTGTGAGACAGATCAATTCAAATTTGTTTCTCGATTGCTACTCTCGTCTATTCTAATCAATCTGATTATTTGAAAAAGAAATCATTCGAACATATGTTATGGAATCAGTAAATTGTCGTTTCCCTTTAATTGTTCATTATATCTTCTGATGTTAGCATATGTGACACACAAAAAAATATTCTGTTCTTCTTAGTTCTGTACCCTACCTGAATTCATTTCGATTCAGTCATTGTTCAATACATCATATCAATGAGATCACCAATTTTCTTGTGATTTTGATGAAGGCAATTAGAAAACTATGCATAACGAAAATGAAATATACCTTGCTTTCTAGGTTCAAAAAACGATAAAAATAGGAGTTACATATATGAAAAAAAAATCAGGTGTAAGTTGCTAAATATTCATGAATGAGGATGTGGGTATAGAGAAGATTCACACTTACACAGCCCACACGCTAACGTTTGTTAATGAGTGTTGAAATATTTTGAGAGAAAAATAGAACAACGCTAACGTGTTATACAGACCGTAACAGGCATGCTCGACAGATCAAATTGATTTTTCATATAACAAAACTTTTTATTCAATTCGTTTTTTTTAACAAAAAAAGATTAATCAAACAGTCGAAGAAATCGATGGAACATAAATCTAGAGTTATCGTGGACTGTAGGTGATTGCGAGTGTGTTGACATGCAAAGAGATTATTGAAACCCACGCACACAGTTTAAGTGTTTGTGAAGATCAAATAGCAGTATATTGATAAAAAATCAGAATTTCATCATTTTTCTGCTTGGAACTATGTTGAATGTGCATGACAAGTGTTTTGAAGCAATGTACAAAAACGAAACGAAACTCAAGTTTCATTTTTCTCATTTTTTCAATACCAATCTACTTTTTCTCATGGTCACAGTTACGCATTATGTCCAGTTATTGTTCAAAACACCGACTACATTTTAAACGAAAAGTTTCTTTCTCGAAGGTTTTCTTTTCTTCAGGCAGTGATAAGGAAGTTTTCACAGGAAATAATACATTATTTCTCTTGCAAAAAAAAGCGATGGATACTGATAATAAAGAAACATTTGAAAAGACTTTAGAGTATAATTTTTTGAGACTGATTCAAATATTCTTTGATGTTTGAAAAGTGGAAATATGTATATATACTAACCTTTTGACATCTTTTAGATTTAGTGAAGTTTAATTACCTGAAAAGTGTTTAAGAAATCAACTTCGCATAACATTTATTTGTATGTAGCAGACGCAAAATGAGTTCTAGCAATTAACAATGATCTCGATACCCTGAAATACATAAACTGTAAGTAGTCCTGACATGATTTTGCGTCCAAATCTGGATCGCCTGATCTCTAATGTATGCACTCGGCAAAATCATATTTCATTCGTGTAAAAAAAACCTATCGAACTATAATTAACTTTATTCAATGTTTATAAAATTGTACTTTGATCTGGTTTCGATCTATTCGTTTGTGATATTGATTTTTGTTTTGGATGATGACTACATGTCTCTTGATGTCGATGAAGTCCAACACTCATGATGAGCTTATAATCCGCTAAACATATCCAACAAAATTTATGTTTGCATTTCTCACATGACATCATATCACATCCATCCTTTTTCTGAATCAAAGATTGACATTGTGGACACCGCTTTGCATATAACTGTAACCAAGTTTCTGTTAGATTGTCCACTATTGATAATTTTGATTGATCATATTGATCACAAGTTAAACCATGGTGCCATGGGACTTTGTGAAATGAACATGTTGTGCGTTTACATTTGATACAAACAAGTCGACGTTGATCTGTCGTACCTGGATCATGAATTTGACCAGAATCACATCCAGCATAAGTACACGAAATGAATCCTTTCGTTTTCTCACACCGTTGATCAGTTAATCGACGATCATACATTTCGAATAATTTCATATCATTGTATTTAAGACAAAGTTGATAAATTTTATCGAAAGCAAGCAATGCTTCACAATTAGGTTCAGGGCATTGTATTTGACTAATTTTCTTATCTTCGAGAACATATTTCATATTATTGAGCACACATGTATCACATACGGTACGTTTGATATGTCGACATTGATTACTGTAAGATTCTTTAAATTGGTCCGAAGATAATTCAAAGAAACAAGAATAGCATTTAATGGCCGTTAGATTTTGAGCACTAGAAATGAGAAAATGATCTCAACAGACAATGTTGAAAGTTATTGTATTGACTTTTGACGTCAAAGATCAATCCCATTTGCAACGAATTAGATAGTATTATATAATAATTTTTTCTGTCTTAAAAATCTTTTATCAAGATTCGTAGACAATCACTAATTACAGAACATGTCAACTTACTCGAGCATGTCCTGTCCAACTTTTTCGTCAGGTGTATTGTGAGCCAAGTTTGAATAACTCTCGCAGCTAGCTTTAGTAATAATCAACCTTACCAATTGACGAATAAGAACTAAACGGTGTTTAAATAAGCTATACGAATTGTGTTTCGAAACGAATTATCTACTCACATGGATTTTGTCTTTCAATGTGTTCATTGTCTGTTGACGGCTGTTCCTGTTCGAATGTTTGAAGAGATTCGACAGAATCAGACTGTTTATTAGTAATAATCACTGGTGAATAAAAACTGAAAGAAATTTCAAAAAAGTATATCAAGTACCAGAAATATTTCTTTTTCACCTTTGATCAAACAAAGTTGAATGTGCCATCGAAACAAGTTGCCTTTCACATTCGGCTTTCAAAATGGAAATTTGGGCATTGAGTTCATCTCGCTAAAAATAAATAGAAATATTTGATATTCGAAAAGAACAATAAGAATCATCATTAGAATATATATATATATATCGATGTACATTTTCATCCGACAACATATTTCGATTTTCTAAGTCAACACAATAAGCCCTTGCATTTTGATACGCAACAATAGCCAGTGTCAATTGACCGTCTTGGGTATATTTTCTTGCGTGATCAATTGCTATGTGCAACGCTCGATATAGATATGGAAAGCTCCAACTTTTTAACTCACTAAGAGAAGTTTGTGATATCGAAGGTGAGCTACCTGAAATGGAAAAAAAAGATTTTATGCGAAAAACACAACGCATCATGATTACTATAGTGAAGAAGAAAGCATTTAAATATTCCTTCATTACAGATAGTAGCTCATAAAGAAGAAAGAACAGTTTCGATTTTTTCCTAGTATAGAAACAGCTTAAAATACTTTGATTTCAAACGACAAGCTGTATTTGCTTCACTAAAATTGAAATCCTACTTCTGTTGTGAATAGCTTCAATTTCATTATTCAAATGTTTTTCGTTTAAGTGCTCCTATAGATCGTTTTGATGCGGTTGAAAAGTTTCTTTGAATATCGAAACTGAAAAGGCTCACATGAAAGTTGTGTTGAAGTTTCAATTTTGTTTCATCTCAGTTAATCTAGGTTGAACTAGTGCGTACAATCAGCGTTATATTGTAGCTGTACTCAGGATACAACAATGTTGAAATTTTTATCAATGTTTTCTTTGTAGTCTGAGCCTTTCATGAATACCACGTCTGTGATTCTATTCAAAGTGACATTTTTTTACGAAAATCCTACGTAATTCAGATGCTATATATTCCTTAGAAATAAAACCATTTGTCCATTTATTTATCTAACATGATACTTAGACTCACATCTGAAAAAAAAATATAATTCTATATTCTATTATAATATGAAACGGATTTTTTTTCATTTTTCAAGATTAATACTATTAAAGTTTGATGAAGATCAACAACATACAATATATGACTGACCAAATTAATGGAATTTAAGAAATATTCTTGTATAGTGCGAACAACAAAAAATCATCCACTACATACTGTATTTATCAGATGTTGGATGCTGATCACTACCGGGTTGTTCATGCCAATCAATAATTGTCTCTCGCAACAATGGTATCTCAATATTACCATCATGTGCCAAGTATTTTTTGGTGACATCAGTGGTCTGTTTGTTAGTCATGACTAGAATCTATCGCAATATATTTTGTTCTTGCCTCCAAGCAATTGTGCGTTATTGGACGTAAATAGGACGAAATGATTTCTTATCTGAAAATAGGTTACTCATAAAACAATTTTTATTCTTTTTCTAACCTTGTTGAATGAATTGCGCAAAAAGAGGGAGACACATAAAGCAGTAGCTTTAGTGACCAATTACATGGCAGATTATTTGATTGGAAGAAAATAAAAAAGTTTCTTTCATTTCTTTTCTTCTAGCTTCGATTTTTTTTACGACGCAATAACGAAAATTTGACGCACTCAAAGTGTTATAAAAAGTTCGAATGATTCAGAGATGATCACTAAAAATAAACTTCTTATGTATATTGGTATATTCCAAGACAAACAAATCAATGCTTTCATGCAGATATTTCTTAAGTATTATGTTGAAAATCATAATACTGAAAAATGAATGCAAATAGAGAATAATTTTGAAGGGCGCAGCATCGATTCAAATATATGATTCAAAGTTGGAATTTTCAAAAGAGAATCTCTAGTACATGTTTTCTATTCTATATATAAAATTTATAATTAGACTCGCGTGGGTAAGAATTTTATCAATGGAAATCAATCAGGAAGGGTGTGGTTGTGCGAGTTGACCTGAGCAGGAGTTTAAGAGTGTCCATTGAAAAAGGATGAATAAAAATGGACAAGAACGCGTTGTTGTAATAAAAAAACCGCGTTCTGATATGCTAAGAGCGTTGTTTAAGAAGGATGAGTCTTAGATAGTAAAATGCGTTTCAGAAAAATGATAAAAACGTGTTGACAACATGTTTTGAAGAAAAAATGTTGACCTTCAAGTGTATCATGCCTCTGAGTGTGCTCCTTCTCTGACCCGTCCCCACTATCAAATAACTCGTTCCTCTCTCAGTGAAGTTTTATTCTCACTAAAAATTTTCTACTTATATTGAATAAAATTTATGTGCATATATTCTGACATTTCTACAGCTTCTCATACGATCAGTAGAAGTAAATGCCCAAATCGAGCTCAGATAAAAATGTGATTTGTAAATTTAAGATACGCACTTTAGTATAAAATTTTTATAAATTACAATTGATCGAAAGTTTTGCAATTACTATCTTAAAAAAATGAAAAGGAACTTGATATTAAAGCATGCATGTAAATAAAAATAATGTATAAAAAAAGAGCTTGTTAGGGTAGCTTTTTTGGGACTGAAATGTGAAACTCACCCAAGGGGATAAGAGCCGAAATCGGAGTTTTTTGATTTTCTGTCAATTTTAAATAAAAAACGCTTTTCAATAAACAAAATCAGTGCAATCAAAAATTTCAGCAATATCAAAATAATCAAAAAAATTGAAAAAAACATTACTTTTCTGTTATTTTTATGATAGACTTCATCCTCTGAATGTACGAAACATCTTCTTTTAACAATCAAATTCTACCAGCAGACTTAATTTGTAAAACATTTAAAATTAAGGTAAGGTGCATCTGGGGCAAAAAAAAAAGCACATTTTTACTTTCAATGAATTATACATGATGTGATAGAGCTCGTAATTCTGATTCCGAATATGGGGTTTTTAATTATCTTGGAACACGTTTTGGGTGAAAAATCATAAAAATACAAGCTGACACCAAAAAATCGAAAAACTTCCTACTTATGAAAAAAAAATCAAAATTTTACCTGTTTTTCGCCAATATCGTTTTTTGAAACCAATTTATTTGGATTCAGGATGAAATTTTGAGTATATTTAAATATATTTTATTTTATTTTATGACAGTTCAATCGATGGGCAAAATTCACTGAGATCGCCGAGGCCCATATCGGCCATTCCATATCGTAACCCTATCTTGTTCTTTGTTTTAATAGATATAATTCTTATTTCCACGTCGTTTAAATCGTCAACCAATACGGAAAAAGGTTGAGCATCCTTGCTTTTCGTTTCTTCTTCAAAGCTGAGAAAATGAGGATTTTCGGCAACAGTCGCAAAGCATTGAAAAATTAATATGAAAAATGTCTCAGGGGGGTACGAGAATCATTTTCACGAAAACTATTTTGAGGTAAAACTTATGTCATTCGACTCAGTTTTTTTATGCTGAATCTGAATATCATACGCATTTTGTTTCGCAATGAGCTTTTGATGCTCAAAATCTCGAAATAGGCGCGCATTTTCAAGGCTTTGCGACTGTTGCCGAAAATCATAATTTTCTCAGCATTTAAGAAGACCTGGAAAGCAAGGATACTCAACCTTTTTCCGTATCGGTTGACGATTCAAACGATTTGGAAATGAGAATTATATCTATTAAAACAAAGAACGAGGTAGGTTTATGATATGGAATGGTTGATGTGGGCCTCGGGGATCTCAGTGAATTTTGCCCATATATTGAACTGTCATAAATCAAAATAAAATATACTTATATATACTCAAAATTTCATCCTGAATCCAAATAAATTGGTTTCAAAAAACCAGTGTCGAAAAACAGGTAAAATTTTAATTTTTTTCATAAGTAGGAAATTTTTTGAATTTTTGGGGTCAGCTGGTATGTTTTTGATTTTTCACCCAAAATGTGTACCAAGATAATTAAAAACCACATATTCAGAATCAGAATTGCGAGCTATGTCACATCATGTATAATTCGTTGAACATAAAAATGTACTCCTTTTTTGCCTCTGGTGCACCTTACAAAAAATTCAAAATCAAGCCTTTTGGATAAATGAGTTTTTGATTAAATTGATTTTTAGGTTTAAAATTGGTGAAAAAAGAAAAAAATAACTTGTTTTCCCCTTAAACTCACCTGTTCTTTAGTCTTATTTGAGTAATACAAAATCCGTAAACTAAAAAACTTCTTGTAAACTATACTTGTCTTCGAAATTAATCGATTACCAGTGTAAGGATCTGCTGTATTTCTGCATTTCGAAAAAAGAAATTTCTCTTTTTTCACGAGCAGCCTATTTGTTATTTGAATCGTTGCGGTTCACTCTTTATTTTTTATTTTCTTACTTCAACTTTATTAATTTAAAATTGTGATTGATTTTTTCTAAGCACTGAATGCAACGACTAATAAGGCTGTTATAAATATCTGTTGCAGGAGAAGTTAACATTTTCTACAACAAATTGAATTTTCTGTTTTTCCCTACAAGAATATTTAAAATTCTCCTATAGAAGAAAGTGAAAAGAAAGATGTGAGTTCCACAAAAAAGAAAAAACACATTTATGACAACTCTCTTAAGAGATAATTGTTTTAAGTAAACACAAGCCATCTTTTTGTGTGATATAACCGGAAAGCACATATCCTCATATCAGAATACGCACACCCCTCTGTTAACGTCCTGCTTTTATTGCATGTATTTTAGCACATACTAAGAAATGAATTCCATTCGATTATGAACATGTTCTTCTGTAAACGTTTTCACGTGTCCTTGAGATGCACGTTTTTCAACTATAGAAACGAATTATTCTGAAACAAATCAAAACGTGGCTATTGAGAAGGAGTTGCTCTCCGTGTGAAACGTGTTCTTACTTATTCCTTTCTCTGAATTTTATTCCATGGATGGGTGGATGTCGCTTTTGTCTATGGGGATTATACAAAAACAGATTTTCTCACCATATATATAACTCTTGAAAGACATAAAATAAGAAAAAATATAATATTTGTGATCCACATTGTTATATGTATTGTATACAAGAGTTTGACTCGGGTTCCATCAGAATAAGTTAACCAATATCGAGCTTCACATAAGATGAACATCGATTTTGGACATAATAATGATTCCGTTCTTTCGAGTATATGAGGAAGCTCGAATGGGTCCACCGAAAAAGATGTTTACTCCTTCAAAAACTTGCTTTGATTGACCAAAAACTATACATGAAGAATATGAGTAGGGTCAAGTCTCCAAAAATTGACTCCTACCGAACATTGCAATATATCAGATAACAGATGATACAATGTAGAAAATTGAAGAGAATATTTCACAAATGACTTTTCAATCAATAGAAAAATTTCGTTCTTCTGTACTTGAATTCAAAATGTTTTACTAGAAATTTGTTTGTAAGAGACTGTAGCCAGCTTATATTTGATTCCCGTAACAATTGCTGAATTTTGGGACGATCCAAAAAAAAATGAATACCTAAAAGTTTAAATTGTTTAAATCGGAATGTGTCCCCTCTGTTATTATGAAAAAAGATAAATGAAATCATGTAAATAAAACCGAAACCAAATTTTAAATATCGTATAAACCATAATTTCGATAAAAATCATTTATAGGATGGATTTCATGTAAGAGGATGTGGGTGTGGGTGGGTATGAGTGTGGGTGTGGGGTGTGGGGTGTTGGTGTGGGTGAGGGTGTGAGTGTGGGTGTGGGTGTGGGTGTGGGGTGTGGGTGTGTGGGTGAGGGTGTGAGTGTGGATGTGGATATGGGTGTGGTGTGGGTGTGGGG
>CAJNSZ010000673.1:8096-25850 GCA_905329745.1 Rotaria sp. Silwood2
ACATTTGCTATAAAATGCTCTATGACAAAAGCCGAGAAATTAGAGTTAGTACTCTCATTAAAATCTGATCAAACAATCGATTTACTTCAGGTTATCGTTTTTGTCAAGAAAATCACTGCTCGACTTAAGGATTGATAAACAAGCACAAATTCGTGAAGTAAATCTGGCCGATCATTAATTAGACGATAGGAAAAAATGATTTTGTCTGTCGATGAACATGCTTTCAAAAGGAATTCAGTTCTTCGTGTACCACATAACTGATGAATGTAGTGTTGATCATGACATTGGTAGAATAGGAAAACATAATTATTTATACATTGATCAGTAGAAGAATTGGCTTCATCAAAGTTTAGATCGAGGATATACAAATATGCGTATTCATTTGAATTCTCTTGTGTCCTCAATGTTACATTGATGCTTTCTGTCTGAACATACGATGAATACAAGTAACTTGCAAAAATACCAGACCTTTCAGTCGTTCCACTTATTTGAAATGAACAAAGATCTTGCATTGGTTGCTCAGAAGTTGATGTTGGTAAACATTGATATTTAACAAAAAGAAAGATAATTGACAATTATTTTATAACATTCAGGTAAAGTAACTATATTTATAAACGATACAGAACATGCTTGCTTTCCTGAACAAGTTTCATAAATATGATTCGCTTTACTTGTACAATCACTTGAAGTATAAGCACAACGATTACATTTGCTATAAAATGCTCGATGAATAATGGTTGCATAATCTTGTAGACATTGAAAATTATTTTTACTGTATAAAACTGATACATCTGGATTGCATAAGGGTTTAAACATTTGTAAAGATGGATTAGGAAAATAATCCGATCGTGATGATACTATTGCCGATATTAATGTTCGAAATGTATTTAGGCGTTATTATTTCCTCATATATTTCATCTAGTGTTCGTGTTTGTATATGATCTACCATACATCTCCATAATATTATTATCAATAAAAACAAACAATTGATCTTTTGTGCAACTATGTTCAGTTGAATTCGGATTATTGAAATTCATTTCTAAGATATAAAGACAAATATTTTGATATGATTTTAATGTTTGTAAATTATATGTACAATTAATATTATTTTGTTTATTTGGAAAATTAGGTCAAATTATAAATCCACGACAAGTATCATCTTGTGGTAATGAACCACTATTACGCATATTATAATAGTTGTTTCAGGTGATGTTATTACAGGTTTATCATAAACCCAATCAGTTGGACGCATTTGACTTTCAATATATAATTGAGCACTAGAAGAAAAAAAATGTTGAATCACCATTAGCAATATAACATAAATCAAGTTCATTTAAATAACTTGAATAAATTAAACTATATGAACGTTGTTCACAAAAATTTGAACCTTGACTTTTATTTGATTAACATTGAGTTGAACAATCATTTAAATTAATATCAAGTACATAAAAATTGATAGTATAACTTACATTAGTTTTTATTCGATATATACAATTCATTTTTCTAAAATTTGGCTAACCATATGTTGGAAAACTACCATGACGATTAATTTGCATTTGAACTTTTGAAACATGTGATGAACAGGCAATATTTGGTGGAGCAAGTTTAGTATTTGTTGGTATACATTGATATTCAACATATTGATTTAGCATCTATTGTATTACTACATGATACGTAGAATAACTCGATTTCCTGTATACAAGTGTGCATATCTTTGACGATATGTACCTGTTGGTTCTGTTGTAGCAACAAAATGATTATTTACATCATGTAGTTCACATTGATTAGATTGAGGAACACCAAATATATTTTTAGTAATAACTACACTATAATTATTAGGATATTCAGTAGTATATGATTCACCTGAAAAGACGAAATTTTGAATTCTTTCATAGTTGATGAATTAAATATAATATACTTTTACAAAGTTAAAAACTTCGAACATGTGCTGCAATGCCTAGTGTAACAAAACTAGGAGTATTTGTTGATAAGCTTGGTTCAATAGTTGATACTGTTGTTGGGATTACTCTTATATTTGGATAAATATCAATCATCTAGAAAATAAACAACAATATCAAAATACATTCTCATTCCTCTGTATGTTACATTTGTTGATGAAACAAAATATTGAATAACAATTGTAGATGAACATTAATATGGATAAGCATATCTTTTAAGACCACAATTTTTATATGTTTGTAAACTATTAGGAACATAATATACACGTATCACATGGAAATATTTGGATGTAGTCATTTGATATTGTGGTAGAAAACCAAGACTTTGAATAGATCCACGATCAATTGTGATTTTTGTACTATTTTGACATATAATATATTCTTTTCATTTATAATCTATTGATGTTGGTAAACAATCATATTCAATATGAACATAACTGTTACATTCATCATTACATTGTGGTAATTTTTTTTTCATTGCAACTATCCGACATAGATTAGAATAATGTGTACATGTTACTATAGTCATGACGTCAGGAAAGCAATCATTTGGTGAATAACTACATGATCCAGATATTGTGCAACACCGTATGAAACATTGCGAACAATAACAACATTATTATCTGAACAACGAAGAGTAATAGTTGATGATGCAAATGAATTTTGCGGGAATATTATTTGAGCATATTGTCTATTAGTAGTCTATTAGAATACTAGTACCTGTAATAATACTTATTGATATTTTTTTGTCTTTTATTCACTCAGTTCTCGATAAAATGAGTTATATGGTTATCTTAGAAATTCAGGCTTTTTTTTGTCAATTGTTCTTGTACTACTAATTGAATAAGCTAATTTCATTATGTCTACATTATTTCATTTGTGGAAATTCTCTTTTTTCTCTTCACTCTTCTTATTCTCTCCTCTTGTTGTGCTGACTGTTCCATATTTATGTAAACATTGATTAGTTCTATCTACTTTTGTTGGTGGTCTCTCATACATAAATATTTTTGCTGTTGTCTGGTGAGAGATTGAAATAATTTGTTCCGTGCTTGCTTTTGTGAAAGTTATTAAAAAAAATATTATGATAACAAATGAATCTGCTTCGACAACTCAAGAATTTACATTTATTTTATTTTATTTTTGTCATTAATTAAAATATTTTTTAGAACATATGTAACAGACGAGAAACTCAATCATATTAGGGAAACTTGTCATATAATTAATATTTTATAAAATTGTATACATTACAAAACTCTTTTTTTGTAGGTAGCAATATTTTGAATAGTATCAAATGCATCTTTTACCCTATTTCAAGTAAAAACATTTTTCTATTTTGGTCTTTTAGACTTTTGAAATTATTAATTTAAATGCAGAGGAAAAAGATAAAACAGAAAATGAAAGTTTAATATAATTTTCAAATTCTACATGCTATTTAAACATTGGAAGTTGAATCAGTTCTACGATGTGGAAGCTCCAACCAATGAGTTCTCTTAAGAATTGAGTAGACATTTTGAGATTTTTATGTCATATCATATATTGAGAAATGAATATGATGTTAATATTTATGACATTGATATTCTCATGATATTATATATCTATATAAGTACATACGTCTCATCCTGTTACCTATAGTTTTTTGTTTAGATTATGGACATAGTCGTTTTCGTGTTCGTGTTAATATTGTTATTCCCATCTTTTGTTTGTACTGTTTCTCCATCAACAGTTTAAAAGGCTGAAAATTTTCTCCTAGCTTGTAAAATGTTAATTATACATAAAGAACAAACTCATGTACATATGTACTCATTTATCAATATAGTATATGAATTCCCTTAAATTTTAAATATCTGAATGATGGATATATAGTTTGCACTTGGTGCATCTTATAAGATTGTGCACTCGAGGACAAATAGTGTGTCATGCTTGAGTAGACAAAGAAAGCTAATATTATTTTTAAATAGTAAAGAAAAGAAAAAGAGACTGATAAATGTGCACGTGTGACGATTGACGCATTATATTGTGTTTTTATTATTGTGCTACGTTGTCCAAAAAAGAAACTCAAAATAATAATATTCGTTTTCTCCGTATTGGAAATAAATATTTATTCAATCGATGATTTTTATCGATTAAGTACACAACTAAGTATGTTTTTTCTGCTGTTTTAGTCATTCTATGGCTCATGAAAACATACAAGATGAGACAACGCCACGATTCATTCCATCGACACGTTTCATCATAGCTTTACTTGTCTCTTTTGCACTTTTTATTCAATATGCACAGCGACAAAGTCTATCTATTGCAATTGTATGCATAGTCAATAAGACGATCATCAATATCGAAGTTGATTCGACACTATATTTGGTTCGTCTGGAAGAGAATGCTACCCTCACATCTTCGGTCAAACATATACCTCAAATTTTTAAAGAGAAAACATTTCATTGGAATGAATTCGAACAACAAATCATACTCGGTGCATATTGGGCAGGTTATATTTTAACACTCGTACCAGGTATAGAATTAAAAAGATAAATTATTGATTTTACGTGTACATGTAATAGGTGGCTGGATCTCGATGAGTATTGGTGCTAAGCGAGTGTTTTCTTACTGCCTACTAACAAGTTCTCTGGCAACATTGGCTCTGTCAGTTATTTATACAATGGCAGAAACACAATTTTTGCTTATACTGATCATTGTCCTACGAATAATTGCTGGTCTCGGCCATGGTGCTCTCTTCCCGGCTACGTATACAATATGGGTGTTATGGGCAGTCCCCAACGAACGAGGTACTTTGACATCCATCAGTTTTTCTGGTACGCATGTTGGTACATGTAAGTAGATATTTTTGTTCTATCTACAGTGAATGATTGTTGATAATATTCTTTTGTCTAGCTACAATGATGCTGATTGGAGGTATTTTTTGTCATTATATGAATTCAGGTTGGATGTATATATTCATTTTGTCAAGTATCTTCGGATTAATTTGGTTCCCGTTATGGCTATGGCTTGTAACAGATTCACCACAAGAGCATAAAAAAATAAATCAAATTGAACGTAACTATATTTGTAGTGTTATTGGTAGGAAAAGAAACAATAAAAGTCGACAACTCATTGCATTATCTTCACTACCATGGAAGAAAATTGTTCGATCGAAACCAATTATTGCTTTATTCATCACACATTCATCTAATGTGTTTGGACTGTTTTTCTTTTATACAAATATCGGCAAGATACTCACAGAAATCCAGGGTCTTGTTCAACATTTCTCAAGTACACTTTTCTCTTATTTTTAAAAAGCATAGTACTATGAGACGACCATATTTCTGAACATGCCTCTGGTGTACTGCCTCAAAATGCTGGCTATTTATTAGCCGTCGGTTATATAATTATGGCATTTTGTAGTCTTTTATCTGGTAAGAAGAAAAAATCGAAAAGTTAATGCTTGCAAACAATAGCCCATATATAGGTATTGTCGCTGATCGTCTCGTTCAAGGAGATGTGATGTCATTGACAAACGTGCGAAAATTATTCAATTCGCTTGCATCGTTCATTCCTGTCGTATGCATGTTTGTACTTTGTTTTTGTGATGAAACTCGACAGATTTTAGGCATCGGAACTTTGCTCGTTTTCCTCGGCAGTTCAGGTGAGTACTATTACAAAGAAAATTCTACTCCAAAATCAACTGTAAATAATAATGAATATGAATTCACCATGGATTCTTTCATTCTGATATCAACCTATAATGAGCAAGAGGATGATTGAAGATTCTTTTTGAAGCAATCTATTTTCGTGAAAATGAGTTTCTAAGTAATTTGTATTATTGTCAAATTCAAACACGTCGTCCATCAATTCGTAGATATATGGCAGCGTGAATAAATTGACTAACCAAGTTTTATTCATGAATAATTTCAGGTTTCGGTTATGGTTCTGGCTATGTTGTCAATTTTGCCGATGTGGCACCGGCCTATTCAAGTCTTCTTTTTGGTCTATCGATCACATTTGGATCCTTGGCCGGCCTTTCGGCAAACATCTTGGCAGGCTTTCTAATCAAACAGCCGATTCTCAGCGATTGGCAATACATGTTCATCATTTTTATATGTGTCTACACTTTTGGTGGTCTCATCTACTTAGTGTTTGGTTCGGCTATTCCACGAAAATGGGCTACAGATGTACATGAAGAGCATAATACCAATATCGAAAATGAAGCATCCATAGATCCATCGGAGACCATGCTCGAAACTTAAGACTTGTCGAACTACGTTGAATTCACTAAAAACTAAAAATTGAAGTGGTCTTAATCGTGATGAACTGACAGCTGTAAATAATTTTGTTTCTCTTAAAATAAATCCTGCTCCATATTTTTTATTTTATGAATTGAGTACTTTGAAACTGAAATAACTAATAAAGCTATATTTTACACAGATAAATACAATGAATAAAATGAATCGAATCAAGTAAACCGGAAAAAAGTTTTCTATAGCTTAAAACATACATTAGAGAATTTATTATATACAATAGTCGTGTCGGAAACTTCGTACGTGATTGTAAAGGATATAAAACATCGAAACCAACATCTTCACTCATCCAGAAAGTGATGTCACTATAATAGTTGTTTTTAGAAAAGCCGTTTGCTTCATATTTCTAGAAAAAGTGTCCGAAGTTACCCAGATTATTTTCGACACAAAATTTTATCTTTTCAATTCATGTTTCAGGTATTATTTGGTATTTATGAACAGGTATCGTATTAAATCATTGTTTCGTGAATCAATTACTGGTGTTAGGTAAGTCCTAAAAATTTGACGAAAGACAGAAGTGTTGCATGGACGATGTGACTGTGAATTTGAGTCTTCTATTCAGTCACACCCACATTCACTAACATAGACCAATTAGCGTAAGAAACGGAAACCAGAGATGAGAGTTAGAATGATAGGCAAATGTGCTCATTTCATCAAAAGTGACAACTAGTCGCTCTTTAGATATTCTTCAAGTATTTGATTTTTTTTCTAAATAAATGCCAAGCATATTCGAATATGTATTATCTGATGTACTGCGCTTTTTGAATGTTGGTAACACCCAATTAGAATCTTTATACGCAACAGAGTTTCACAGTACAATGCATGTCCCTGGTTTGATTGGAACCTATGCATTTGGATTGGTAGCAGACACAGATGGACGGTTTTCTTTTAGCAATTGTTCCAAAGCTTTTGCAAATCGATTGAATTCATATGAAGGCTACTCGCTCCCATGATATTTTTGAGCGAAAATTTTCGCATAGACATTCATCTGTTGTCTACGATCTTCGATCAACAATTGAGCATAGTCAAGCATCCCTTCACGTGTTCAAAAATTGAATAGATCGTTAAGTTCTATTGATATTTGATTGCTTGTAAACCATGCCAGAATGTCACCATCGGTCGATGTCCATTGATTGATTGGACGGAATGTAGCAGTAGTTGACTGTATGATAATAGGAACAGGCTGTGGTGCAGCTTGATGATGGAGTGGTGATGGAAGATTCTCACAGATCAGTGGTCCGGGTGGTAGGAGTGTTGTGAGAATTGTGTTCAACAATTTGGTCATTTTCACTTGATCAGGTTGACGAGAATCTCGAAAACGAATATACTTCATGCCAGTCATACGAATACCAAACAGATAAAAATACCGACCAGGAATGAAAGTATATCTCTACTTACCGAGCCATCCTTTCGGTTCAAAATTATCAAGGAGCACATGAACAATTTTTTTCTTGAGCGAATCATTAGCATAGATGAATTCTTGGCGACATGATTTACTTTCAAAATATTGAGTTGAAAGTAGACACACAATGACACATGCGGATTCCATTCCGTTGGCAATCATTTCCCACAAATCATTTGCTCATTGACAATGTGTACGATATATCCATATCTCGAAAGAATCATTGCGTGTGGCTAGTAAACTGAGTATTTGACTGCAAAATGTGTTATTATCGTGCGAATAACTAATCATGATTGATGGTTTGTTGTTTACACTAGAATATCAATTAAACTACACTCTTAGTATACTAATAAATCGCCTCTTTTACCATTCGACTGGATTCACTACAGGAGCATTGAGAACACTCTTGTTATTTAGGTTTCACATCATTTCTACAATTTCGATTGAAATTATGTAGAATACCATTAGTTGCTTGTTTGATACTTTCCATGGAACGTGGCTTGTGTTGTTCGATTATTTCTTGGCTTTTATCATTCTTCGCAAATTTTTGAATTGTTTCTTTAAGTTTTTTCATCTTTAACTAATTATTGTGCATAGTTCGGTTGAAATGATATACTTCAAAGAATATTCAATAAGACTATCAATGTAAACAGCTCGAGCCGATCCGTTCCCTTCAAAGCATTTGAAAATGAGAAGAGCAATGAGATGAATAAATGAACAGTAGAAGACATATCCGATGTAGGTTCAGTTTCCACATGGCATAGGACATAATCGAGTGTGCGCTCTTCGACAACGAACATTTTAATCAAGACTTCAAGTAGTTCACTAACATGGAAACCATCATGTCGATATTGATCACTTTTGACAGCATTCATAACAACTTGTAGTAATTGGTTTAGTACTGCACTCATGCCTTTCTTCTCACGTTTTAGTTGTTCTGGTGAAGAAAGAAAAGCTAACGTTATTGAAATAATACGAATTCGTGAATCCATTGTTTCTATTTTCCTTATAAAATGAATAGGTTATATGATGAACGCACAAAAATCAACTCACATTTTCTGATATTGTTTGACAACATCAATAGCTCTGTGTCTGGTGAGTTCATCGACTCCATCATCGTGCCAAGCGATATTATGAAGCATACTTATAAGTAGTTTTCGACTTTTATCTGCCAGCATAGCTGACTGAGCAAGTCAGCCGATAACTCTCTTGGCAAGACCGCATATTAACAATGTTTGATCGGCTAAATCCCAAAGCAAGCGAAGAATTTCTATACTAATAGAACTCAAGGGGTAGTCTTTTTCCACCATTCTTTTAGAATATTCTGGCATATTTTGTTCGACGTGCTCAATGAGTACAGTAAAAAGTTCAACGTGATTATCCATGAATTGTTGATCATCGATTGTCGTAAGCTCGAAAGATCCAGCTGCTTCGAAGGCTATCTTTAAGAGATAGTAAACATGTTTCTGATATGTGGTTGTATCTGGTAGCTCTCGCTTTTCACTAGGCAACATAAGATACTCTCTTATGCGCGTTTGATTGAGTTGAGTAACACAGGCGAAATAGTTTTCACGAGCAACGTCGGCATCGTCTATTATTGAGTCAAAGTTAGTCGATTTGAGTAAAACCGGTAGAAGACGAGCACATTCATCGAACACAATTGCGCGACTGATGGAAAGATTTGTAAAACTTCAAGCCATAGAGAAACGAATTGTAGCCATACTTGTTTCTTAGATTTAGTTGTTGTTGTTGGAAGAGCTTTTAAAGTCTCTAAACGATTCATAAGCTGTTGGCATGTGGATGATTGATTATTCTTCGGCGGACAGATATCTTCAATGTTCGTTTCCTTCGTCATATTATCTGAAATTCGATGTAACTTATTTTTACATCGATAATTATCTACATTGACATGGTGATCAATGTTTATTTAAGCTTCTTTTCTATTGATCGTTTAAGACTATGACATCTATCTTTCTGAACAAAGGAGTTGGTTTTCGTTTGCGATTTATTTGAACATTAAACTGACTACTACCTGTGTATGTACTCGCCTGTATATAATTATTTTAATAGCTACTCTCTCTTCCGAAAAGGTGTCTTAGAAGAACCCCAAAACTCACTGATTGTGCGTAAATTTCGAAGAAAAAGACTATAAACACTGCTACTCACTATTCACAACATTTTACATTACATATATGGACTTTTATGCGTTGTCAAGAAAGAATCGAAAAAAAAAGTTTCGTTTTTTTGAGTCTCATGGTGTAGCGATGATAGAACAGAATGAAAGCCTTGCACAGAGCAACCAGAAAAGACTCTCTCACTCTAGGTAGAGTTCGTCAGCCAATCAAGCAATTTTTCTATAGGCGTATGAGCTCGATTGGTTATAAAACAAAAATGTTATTGGGATCAAACTGACGACTATTCAGTGACTCAGTCAAAATCAGTAGTTTTTAGTGTGATACTCTTATACTCACCGAAATAAAAGCGATTTCCCAACAACTATACACCATTCGACAGAACATCGAGCACCCTATAAAACTAATTGTATTTTCTGCATTAAATGTATTTATACTATTAGTTAAGTCACATAGATATAATTCTACTTTGATCTCGGACTCTCGGTAATTTCGCATAGATTCAAAATTTAGTTCATTTTTATCCAATTTCATTTCGTCCACTTGGTGTAACGCACTGTTTTGTGACTTTGCTTGAGTTTTGGTCTCTAACTCAAGCAAATGTGTTAGAATAACATTTTTATTTCTAGTGCCTTAGTCTATTCTCACTCTTCGTATGCTCACTATTTTCTTTTCTACGATTTTTTTTTCTGTTTTTTTGAACAGGTAAGTACGACAAATGGTGGATCCGGGACCAATTTAACAAAAGCTTAACTGATCATTTAACAATTCAGCAATTGATTTCTTCAATGGAATCAATTTCGATAATCATTATTCATTGTAAATGAATCATTGTCAAACGTGTCTTATATATCGATTCGGGAAATGTTTTACAAAATGAGATACGCACAGAAATAATTCAATGAGAATTAAAAACCGAGATGTATTGTATGAATAGAATAATATTCGCTATTCGAAGTAAAATATTATCGATGATTTTTTTATGAAAGTCGATCGATAAAAATAATAAGAATGAACAAATTAATTGTGGCAAAAAGAAACTCGATTTTATTATTTTTTTGATTTAATGAGCAATCGTCTGTTCTATTGATTTAGAAATTTTGACATTGAATTAATTTAATTTAAGTTGATGGAAAATGATGCTCGATTAATAAAATATTATATCTAATTCAAATTTTATTTTTATTTTTATTTATCCGATGTGCATTGGAATCAACAAAGTCTTCTAAACCATTTCATAATTCGATTGTTTTTTACTTATTGAGTGACAATAGAAGTGAAATAGACACATTTCACAAATATCTTCAGTTGTTTCATTTTCTTATTTCTCTTTTTTCTTTTGCTGCTGAAAGCTGGGTAGCGTGTGATGTTTTATTCAAATAACTTATTTTCACCTTTATCGTTTATATTTCTTGTTTATCTCCTTATCTTCAATTATCATGTTGAAAGATCATTTCCCCCACTATGTTAAAGATAAAAACATATAAATATGATTGATAATGGATTTCTTGCTTTTATATCTTAACACTTGAATTTGTTTTAACATACATTTCTACAGTGTGATTTGCAAATAATAAGAATTATTTTATTTACTTTATTCAACTCTTCTACATTTTGTTTTTATTTGATAACTTTTTTTAGTGATTTTAGAATCATGAAAATTTATTTTCCATAGTTTCATTTTTGAGTAGAATAACATGATTAATTATCATCGAAAAAGAATAAAAATTAAATAATTCATCGGTTTATTCAATAAGTAACGGTCAGATCAAGAATTTCAAGTTTACTTTTGCTTAAAATGTAGTTTTAATAGTTACCCGTGAATCTTCATTGTGACATTCTTCGAATACATGAAGAACTTCTTCGTCAAAGAAATCAATTAATAAAATCAAACAAATCTCAAACGACAATTTTCTATAGCCACAAAATGAATGGAATCCTTAGGTACAAGCTTATCAGGTTTTGTGGCAGCTTTATAAATCGACAACCTGGCATGTGAATGATCCTCCTTTTTTTTCAAAACCATATCCCTCTCTAAAAATTAAACGTAATCTAATCCTTTGGCTCCTATTCACTGCTCCTATTATACTTCTATCGGAAGGAATGAAACGGAAAACATATCAGCCATATAGATAAGTAGAGAACGGATTTGAAAAAAAGGAGGATAGGAGGAAAAGGAAGATCATTCACATGTCAGATCGACAACACAGTCCTGATTTATTTAAGATATATTTAATAATCACTATTGTTTCATTTGTTCTTTCTTACTTGCTACTCAATTGTCTTTCTTTTTTGGTGTTCAAGGTCACTATCGTCCAATCATCATAAAAAACTATCAACCAAATTGAAAATAAATTTTATATATTCAAGATACAAGTAAATTGATTGAATTGAGATTTGATCAGAGGATCCTGTCCGAGAAGATGACCATCCTTCATTTGAAAAGTCACCTCAACCGTTTTGTAGAGTAACTCCTGCTGAATCGGATGATACAAAGGAAAGTGTTTTTTATATCAAATTTTCACGTTCCGAGATGCCATATACCAGTTATGAGATATTGCAATTTTGAATGATATGACCGAATATTAGAGCTCAGTATGGATGTGGGGTGTGGATGTGCGTGTGGGACGTGAGTGTGGAGGTGGGGATGGGTGTGGGCGTGGATGTGGGTGTGGAAGTGGGGACGGGTGTGGGCGTGGTGTGTGGGCGTGGGTGTGGATGTGGGGTGACTGTATAGGCGTGAGTGTGGGGGTGAGTCGTCTCTGAACCCACTCACAATCACAGCCACACCCCACATCCACACCCACACCCAGCCAGGTCAATGACCAGTAGTCATTAGCTACTGTTCAAAAATGAAGCTCTTCAGAAGAAATATAGTAGTAAGATTGCCATAACACCAGAAAAAACACGGTTAGTTTTAGATCGAGTACGATCAAGTGATTACGTTTTCGTGAAGCAAAAAGTTTTAACATCGCTTCAGAACTTTCTAGCAAAATCCATCGTTTGAGCCTGGATGTGATGTGAAAAACCAGCTAATTTCTTTAGCTTGTCACATAACTTCATGTTTTCATCAACGTCTCAACGGCCGTTTTCGACTATTCGGAAAGCATCACCACTCGAATTCCCTCGTTAATAGGAACTAGAGATCTGCATCGGGAGGGCATGGCAAATTCCCCTTTGCAAGAAATTCAAAATTGGCCATACCTAAAGTGCAGGAGATTGCAACGAATAGTATTTATGTGACAATGCCCAGTGCTAATTTTCATATATAGAGGAAGATTTTATATTATTATATATATAACTGTTATGATACTACTTCATAAAAAATGTGTATATAAAAGATCTCTATTATTTATATGTTATCGAATCATAATACGCATTTTTATACATACATAGTATATGGTTTGATTTCGGGTTGGGTCGGGTCCGATTGGGTGGGGTTGGGTTGGGTCGGGTTGTGCCAAGTCAAGTAAGAATGTATATCTATATACATAGATAATATATGGTTCGATTTGGTGTTGGGTTAGGTCTTGAGAGTGAAGAGAGGGTATGAATGTAAGATGTCCGTTAGGAGAAGATGAAAACCATCACACATACTAACACCCACATCCACACTCACACCCACACCCTCATTTCTATATTCTTTTTTTAATTAGAAGAGCTTTATATGATCATCCTAAGAAGCAAAGGATTAAATTTCCATGAAATTTCTCCTATAGTCACGTTCTTTGAATTTTCTGAAATAGGAATTTACCATCGGATGCACTTTTCGGACTAGTTCAATATTTGCCTGTGGATCTTTTGTGCTTTCGTAAGTGTTTTCTGTAAATGATCGTACGTCAATTTAGAGTGTACTTTCAGGAAACTGGGCTAAACATATTTGAATTTTCCTCAGACATCAAAATAACGAGTGCTGTGTAAAATGATATCATGGATGTGAACGGGATGTGGGAGTGCAGTGTTACCTTCTCATCACCCGCACCCACCTACACCCATACACCACACCCACACTCGTAACTAGATCAGTCAGTCATAATGAAGCCTGAAAGCAATGAAGAAATAAAGTCATACCAGAAAATACAAGAGATTTATCATTGATTTCCTTTAAGGAATGAACTCAGATAAAACGTATCATTTTGCGGCTATAAACGATAAAGACAGTCTGCAACACAGATCCACGAAGAAATAAATTTAACCCGTTTTACTTTTAGTCCCTTCAAGTTATCTCTTGAGTCCCTTTAGCATCCTTGAGTCCTTTTAGTCATTTTAATCCTATTAGTTGCATTAGTCTATTTAATCCTTTTAGTTCCTTTAGTCCATAGGTCCACAAAAAAATAATTTTATCCCGTTTTACTTTTATGTTGTAGAAACTGGTAAGATTTCCATATTCGCGACACCTCAGTCTCTTTAAGCCTTTTAGAATATAGGTACCGATGCGAGTACAAGTGCCGTTTAAGTGAGGTTGCCACAGGATGCTAAAGGGATTAAAATGGCTAAAGGTTGCTAAAGGGACTAAATGGATAATTTGACGGGACAAAAAGTAAAACGACATAAATTTATTTTTTCGTAGACCCCTCGCAATCTAAAATTTCGACGGCCCTTGTGGACGTAAAGGGACAATGTATCTTTAAAACTACGTTTATTTCAATGAGAAAGAAAACTTTAAAAACAAAAGAGAATAAAGAAACATATAAAAAGCAATAAATGTGGCGAATGGAATCGAGAGATACTTAAGTAAACGACAAAAAAAAAGAGACAACGGCTTGAGATATGATAAAAGCATAACGTGTATTTTTTTGCCAACGTCAACATACTAGAAACTTTCGGAGAAAGAACCAAACATAAAAGATCTTCTTCGTTCAGTTCCACAACTAAATTAGAAGTTCTATGCATCATCAATCATCGAAGCGCTTGCTCAAACACATCGACGTGTAACACGAATCTTTTTCATTTGTAATGGCAGTAAATTCGTCTTGCTCCCTCTACCCAATTCTATGTATGAGCAATCAGCTCTGGTTATTCTAATAGAAGATACTTATCTACGGATTTTGACTGTTCCTTGATGTACTTTTCCCAACATGCGAAGCACAAATCATCTAGTGATTTTTCACTAGATATCGACGAAAATAATAGGTCCTCCCAGTCTGGATGTGGGCACTGGTGTGTGAGTATGGGGGTGTGAGTGTATTGAGAAATCCCTCCACCACACTCCCACCCTCACCTACACCCACAACATCGCTTGTTGATTCTTATGATACACAAAAAGCTCCGATTACTGAGAGTACTTCACTAATGTATTCGGTTGTTTTAATCAAGATTAAAAAAGGAGTGTAGTTTCATTAATAAAAGAATCGTGTCGCCGTTATCTATTTATTGTCAAAGCGATAAACCGTGTATGTTATAGACGGTTTTATCCTGGTGTCGGAGAAGAACTTGAATTGGCTTGTTACGAAGATCTCCATCAAAGATACCATTGTATTGTGCAGCATTGATAAACCATTTATTATCTTCTCGTTGTGCTCCATAAGAGTGATGGACATGACCAAACACGATGACTTTCAGTGAAGATCGTCTTCTAATTGCATCTCGTANTTACTCATGTTGATCCAAACGATGTCTTAATTTCGTATACCTTTCTATATTACGCATAGGTAAGTGGAGAAAGAGAGAATGTTGATATCGGTCGATGCATCAGATAAACACAGCTAAACCCTGTTCATACGGTACCAATAGTTTTACCTTTGAGAGAGGATGCGCCAAACGGTCACGCAAGCCAGCGACTGCTTAATTTTTTTTCTAGATTATTCAGCTCAAATAAGAGATCATGTCGCGAAACTTATGAATCCAAAATATCAAGTTTTTCTGACGTACTCATGGAAAATGCCGACGATTATAGTCTCTCAATTTGTTGTGGTTAGACCATAAAAATTAAATAAATGACTTTTTACACATGTTGATGCTTCTTTTTTTAGTTTTACTGTGTCTGATCCTCTGTTTGGGTTAGGGGAAGATATCAGAAGATGCATCCAAGAATTCGCTGCAAAATGGACCACATCAGTGATAAAATTGATCACTATGTAGACCAGGTTTGTTCCAAAAAAAAGTATGACTTCAGCTTCATGATCAGCATCAAAAATTGAACATGTAAATGCTATTTACTTGAATATACGCTTTATAAAGCTTAAAAAAAGGTCAAGCATGGTTAGCCTATCGAGTTTTTCGTAAGAAAAATTGTTTTTATGTTGAGAAAATCGAACTTCTTCGCAAGCTAGTCTGAAAGTCATATAAAACTGCTAAAATTGCGCTTGTTTTTAATAATTTTCATTATTATAGTTCATTTTTAGAGTAAAATAGATCATATATTCGAAATCAGCATAAGAACCTACATTAGATTAGATATATTTTGTATAAAAAAAAACGATGCCGAGAAGTACCACTGTCTAATTTTCTTAAAAAAATTCTTAGGCGAGAGTACAAATGAGCTGTAATAATAATACAAAAGAAATACTAAATACGAACTCAATATTGACAGCTTTGTATGATTTTACAGGTCTTTTGTCTTGTGGATACTATCTCAAACAATGCAACGTTTGAAATGCTTTCAGAATCTAGTTTAATTTTTTGGAATGCTGAAATTCAACAATATTGGAGGCAAGTTACTTGCTAGATAATATTCATAAACCATAGAATCGTCTTCTTTGTCGAGGCACGCTCGATTACTTATAGCTATTGTAATGACCATTGACTTAGCTCGTGTTCTGGCGAATTCTTCTTTCGCATCTTTTGAGACCTTCCCGACCTCAAATCAATGAGCGGTGACAGAGAAAGTCTTAAAATATCACCAAAATGTAAAACACACAGTTTTCTTTTACTTTTATGGCCCAACCATAAAAAATGAAGGACTATGATCGCTGACATTTTTTTACAAGTACGTGAGAATATCTTAATATTTTGGATTCATGAGTTTCGTAATATGCTCTCTCATTTAATCTGAAAAAAAAATTCAGAAAAAATATTTAGGAGCAGCTCTCGCATACATATCAAACGTGAAAGTTGAATTTAACTACTCAATAATTGAATCATTGAAGTTTTCAACTATTCAATAATCAAGTGCCTCGTAAACACGCGCATGTCTGTCGATATGGGTATCGTGCAAACACACATTCACAGCTCTCTCGATAGGGGTGCTGTGAAAACAAACAAAATTCGCTCGATATAAGTGCTGCACAAACAGAAACACTCACGAGTCTTTTGATATGAGTGCTATGCAAACACACATACGCATCAAGAGAGATGTGTGCATGTGCATTTCGGCTTGATCCTTCAAGTTGAATAGTTGAATACCTGATTACTTGAATAAATGATTACTTGAATGCTTTCATACTTCAATAATTGGACCAATAAGTTGAATATTTGAGAAGTTGAACTGACAATTGGAATATTTGTACAGTGTAATAGTTGAATATTTCAATAGTTTAATAGATGAATACTTGAATTTATATTTGAATACTTATTCATTTTTCAAACGGTAGAACGGCTGTTATTCATCATTCGAAAAGAATGAAACACAGAGAAGAAAAACAAGAGTCATGACTAGGATTCGAACCCAGGTAGTATCAGAACTGGTAACCAGAGAACGCTTTCATCACCTAATCTATCATAGTCTTAACTCAAATTCAAATTCAATGTGAACATTTATTGTAATCTTCTCGAGTGATATTACAAGCAAAAACTTCGTTGTACGAAGGCTAACTATAATCAACCTCCATAATCGAAGATTTGACAATATGCCTATATATTACCGTTGAATTAAATCATATATAATTATATGGCAGAACCTATTTTTTATTCATTTATTGAATGGCAGAATGGCTATTATTCATCAATCGAAAGTATTACGATAAAAATTCACAATGAATGTGAGTTTGAGTTAAGACTGTTATAGATTAGGTGATGAAAGTGTTCTATGGTTA
>CAJNSZ010000673.1:30100-59748 GCA_905329745.1 Rotaria sp. Silwood2
ATAAAAAATACAATAATGCCATTTTCAGAGAAACTTGTTGTGCTTGTTTCTCTGCGACAAAGCAGCATGGGGACGAATCCTTCTAGGGTTTTTATCTACACTATGAGCCCTACCTATGAGCAAAATATGAGCTCAAACGGAGTGTATCAGTTGGTGAGGTTCCCTCGTTAGTTATAAGTCAGTGAAAATACAAAATGCAATCGACAGTTTAAATCGAGACTTCGAAATAGATGAGTAAGATTGAGATATCGATTTGTTCTTTCGTTCATATACAGAATACTATTATCAAATTTTATGAACAAATTGCTAAATAAAAAATCTGCAGTACTTTTTTTTTATTGCATATTTCAATAATATAAAGTTTATTGTATTGACTTAGGTCTATTTTTATAATATGTTTTATGTTATTTTCGGTAAAAAACGTCAAAATTATAGTCTATGTCGATATTGCCAAATGAAAATATTTATCTTTTAGCGGATGCGAAATCAGAACGACAGTCATCTATCTATTCACCTCCTTTTTATTCATCACCAACTGGTTATAAGATGAGGGGGCGTTTATATTTGTATGGAGATGGAAATGCTTGTCGTACGCATATATCGCTCTTTTTCGTGCTCATGCGAAGTGAATACGATGCCATTTTGAAGTTCCCATTCAATTTCAAAGTTACATTTTGTTTGTATGATCAAACTCCAGCTCAAAAATATATCATTGACTCCTTTCGACCCGATATTAAATCGAATAGTTTCCAGCGACCCCGATCAGAAATGAATATTGCAAGTGGAATACCCAAATTTTTTCCATTGCCAATGATTGAACAAGATGATAATCCATATGTTCGAGACGACACTATATTCATCAAGATTATGGTCGATTTCAGTGATATGCCGAAAATGCTTTTACCTTATGCATTGAGTTTGAATCCTGGACTGCCAACAAATATTCAGCAGGCAATGATCAAGCAAGAAGCAGAACGATGGACTCAAAAAGCTTCCACTACACCAAACTTACTGCCACACTATAATGAAGAAGAAAGTTTATGCTCTTTGATCGGTACGACATCACAAATAACTATTACCGATGAGTTCTAGATCATATGTTCATAAAATAATCTCCTTCTGTTAAAATAAAATATTTAAAAAAAAAACATGACCGAATGCTTTTTACAATTCATCGACAGAAGGTCTATATTCATGAAATTATCCTTCGTATTCATTCAAAAAGGGTACCCAGACAACGGGGGAAATTAGGGATCTCCAAAAACAGATATTACTGGGCAGTGGGAGGTGAGGCAGACACATTTAGACATTCAGACGCTAATTAACATGTTTTTTTGTTGTTTTTCGAGCACTTTTTGCAAAATTTTCGAAAAAAATCAGTTTTTACCCAACATTTTCATATGAGAAATCTGTCAGAATTTATGACACATAACGCTCGGAGAAGCAGCAATCGATCACTCTATCATGAAGTCGATTTGAACCTAAAAGAATAACGAAACCTATCTGTGCAACCAAAAGTTATAAGAACGACCGATTATTGGACAAATAGCAACTTCTAAGATATTTAGCTAACGAGCAACATAAACTCCATTTTTCTTCCACTAGGTATCAAGCAAGGGGATTTTTGATTGATTTCTCAAAAAAGAAATTGTAGTATTGCACTTTGTTACATCGCATTTTCTCTTGAAACATGGATTGAAGTTCTAATATGGTTTGTTTGCAACAATATAAGAGACTTCCTTGAATTATAAAAACTATCTCTATACTTCTTGTGAACTAAAAAAACATTGATATTTTATCACAATAGGATGAAATTTTATTTTCTTAAACCTTCTCCGTTAAAATGCCAAACAAAGATGGAAGTTCGTAACGGACAGTGTTCTTAGTTTTTTTCATTCAATGCAGTTATGCTTGTTGAGAAATGATCTGATATTCTGAAAGCTTGCTGAAAAAATGGAACAACTTTTATAGAAAAGATTGATCTGTATACTGCTTCGTTTTTTAGTAATATGCTAAATTCGGAACTCTTCTTAAAAAGTTCCCATTCTTTGAAATTCTGTAACAGTGAATCTTTTTCAAATAAATCAGCTCTGATTAAAGAAAAATCAATGAAATGTTTCCTTGTAGTAGAACTAGATCGTCTCTATCTATAATAAAAGTTCATACTTTGCTTTTATCATTCATGAAGCATATTAAACCCCGTAGCACTTGCTTACGTCGATGTACAAGTAATCTAAACATATGATATAGATATAAGCTCTTTGGCAAAAACAAAGTATTTGTGAGCAAATGAGAGCTTCCTAAAAAGACTCTTCAAATTGGACTCTTGGGGGAGGAAGGAGTCAGCAGTGCATGGATATTGGTGTGTGTAGACAAAAGAATACTCACATCTAGATTCGTGTCGTAGATAAGGATTTTCTTGTTCTGCCAATCTGATAAGTATAGGATGTTCATCGTTGTATTCTATTGTAACTTGGCCTTGCATCTGATTTCAGAGTATCGTCTAACTCTGAATCAGCTACAGAGTGTTTTGAAACGATTCTACTGACAAAAATATTTGTTTCAAAGATAACTCGTTGAAAATCTATCTGTCATCGTTCCAAGCGAAGAAAACATCCCGAGTTTTTTGGAACACAAAAATCGAATTCGCATTTTCCTAATTTTTATAGATTTCTAATCATTTTTTGGTCGTGCAGCATTCATGATTTTTAAAATACAACATATGAAAATTATCGAACGACAAATATGGTATAGTTCTAAATCAGAGAATTGATGAGTAATCGAAGGACAACATGAGGAAATATTAATTCTACTTCGACTTTCAAACAATGTGCAATAATTAAATCACCTCTATGTACATCAACCATATAGATTTTGCTGTTCTGCTTGTATGCTAGTAGAATGAAAAAAATGTAAGCGAACACCTGTACGCATCAGTGTTGTTTCTTACAATTGTGCCGATGTTTATCAGATTAACATTTGTTCTTGTCAGCCTACTCGTATATTATGTAAAACACAAATATGATATTTTACTTTTCATCGTTTAATTCCAATTTGACGAGGAAATATTTTTCTTTGGAAATTTATTTCAATCGGGACTGTTATGTAGAGATTCTTTTCCACAATCTTATACATCGTTCAAAAATCAACTTGGTGATATTTATGAGATTGAACTCTAATTCCTACATGAAATAGTCGCCGTTGATATAGATGATGTGAAGTAAATTTTTACTCATCGACATCTTTATGATCAAAATGATTGTGTAGTGGAACTCTTGAATGTTTTCATGCCAGATAGTCTCATTACTCTGAAAGGTCAAATCTGTTTATTTTGATTAATTCGAAGAAAATAGTGCTTGTTATGAATTAAAGGTGCTGCATTCAAGCCACTTGCTTCAATAGTAATGTCCTTATTTCATCATGGAAAAATTCTTCCAAACTTCGATATGATTATTAGTTGTACAGACGAACTTTTGAATTATTGGCGTTCAAGTTCTTCGGATTCCATTGATTGTGATATTTTACAACAATGTCAAAATCTTCTACTGGAAAATTTCGGATTCATTGGTTTTGACTATGATTTTGATACACTTCGTGGAACAAACAATAATGAACTTACACATGCATTAAGAAACTATATCGGCAAACTGGAATTAGGTTCCTATATATCAACTTTTCTCTTCAGTTTCTATTTGAAATTAAGTCCGAAATATCGATGAGCTCAAACGACAATCAAATGATATTTATGTTAAATGACGGGATAAGGATCGGGTGAAACTCCAGAATCGAGAGCCCGACGAAAGAAGACATCGTTGGTGGTTTCATTAGTCGCTTCATTACAAACAGATGAACAAGCAGAAGAGAGAAAAAGGATAATCAGAATTTGGTATACTGTTTCAAACGTACATCAGGTGATTAAATTGATAAAAAAAACACAGAACTTTTATCAAATTCAATACATCAAAAAGTATCATAATGACTTCTTGTAATTTGGATTGTGTAAATTAGAGTTAACAAGTTTCAATATTTGTGTTTCCATTGACAGATCCCACATGACTTGAAAATATTAGGAGAAATGCTTATGCTTCTTATCACTGGATTTGAAACAACATCCATCGCGTTGGCATGATCTATTTACCTTCTCAGCAAAGATCCGGCCATACAAACAGAAGATTAAGGCAGAACTGATGAAGGAAAATATTTATCATGATTTGATAAATGATCGTCTTGATTCACTTCTCTATTTGGACTGTGTTATCAAAGAAATCTTACCTTTTTCTCCACCTATCGATACAGCAACTCGAACATTAACTATGAGTGATCGTTTACCCAATAGTGATATTCAATTTGTACAATGGTAATCAAATGCTTATTCCAACATCCATTCTTTCAAGAGATCCACGATATTGGTGGATGAATACAGAACTATTCTATCCAGGTAGATTTTTAGGTGAAGACAAGAATCATAATACTTATGTATTTCTTTCATTTGGTAGTGGCCATTGTCAATGTATTGGACAAGATGTAGCACGATTCGAACTCAAAGTTATTCTAGCTACACTAATCCCACATTTTACATTCATCCATGGTGGTTCCGACGTGAATACTGGTGGACATGGACAAGGGTTGCGTGTCATACCAAAATATATTGGCGTTAAAATTAAGTTTGATTCAGAAATTTAAAGAAAACTTAATTCTCAATTGAGAACTAACTTATAATGAAATTCCTTAATGAAGAGAAGAAAAACTTCACTCGTCACGCCAAGGTTCGATTCTTTCGTTTATCTTCGCGCATAATATGAATAGAATCTAAATTATATGGTACTGCTTGTATGCGAGTATCGAGCTTCGTGATGAACGAAATAACTAGACTACTATCTTCACGGCGATCAATTGTCTAATTCTTCTGACAGTTGAATTAAAAAAGGAAAAAAAGAATCGTTGTTCCGATCGTAGTCTAACAAATGAAAGTGCAAGCGGAGGAAGAGAAGCGATATATTATTTAGAAACAAGACTCTGTGAAAGCTCGAACGTGAGGGCGACGACTATGTCATGTAGGTAAACGTGAACAAAGCATATACATCCACCTCTACTATATACAACACTGCATTTACGTTTGCTTTTGTTACTTTCTTCAGTTCTGTCGAACGAAAGAAAAAACAATATTCAACATTTGCATCAGGGTAGTATTGATTCTGTCAAAAATGCGACGGAAAAAAAAGCAAGGCGCCGCTTGACTTCATCCATACAAAAAATAACATTCCTCTCTCTTGTTGCTCCATGAAAGCTTCCTGTAGCATGACAAAACTTATTCCATTAGTCTGTGTTTTATTAGATTTTAAACATTGAATGTGTGAGGTTCTGAGTGACTATGGAAGGTGTATGGGTGTTTGTTTCGGTGGATTTTGGTGTGGCTTTGTCCACACCCTCCCACACTCACGGAAATGATCTAACTCACTAGATGTGCTATGTACGTGTTCTATTTCGTAGGATCGGTTTAAAAAACTGTCATGTTTATTCTCTTGCAACAATGCATCGAAGAATCCATTAGCTTCGGTAGTCGATGTGCGAACGATATCGTTTTCAACAAAGAACTCATACAATAACTCATTTTAAAAGGAAATTACAATCCCTCATAGGCGAATTTCTTTGCAATATGCATAAACACACCTTTGATATTCAATGGTATTATTTTTACTGTTCTCGGCGTAAAGTCTTCTGTCTGGTGCTTCTTTGGTAACACTACGACAACGAATTAGTCATCTACTTGAAAAAAGGCGCACTGAGAAGGCATGGCATGCTTACTTGGAAAAATAAAGTATCGCATGAGTAATAATGGGGAAAATGTCGTAATACTGCTGGTATATAAATCAGTTGTGCATCTGATGAAGTTCGCGTGCTCGTTTTCGCATACTGTTAGTTTTAAAAGCGCTGACAACAACAATTTATTTTCATTCACTCGTCATCAACGTTCTGATTGCTAGTACGGTGAGTTCGTTCAGACTAGGGTGGGCAAGAATTTTCATAATTATCACGTTATATTGAGTTTGATCCTCGGTAATATATGAGGATAACTTTGATATTTTCATATTTTGTCGTCCGATGCATTTCTTCAACAAAACCAGCCGAGCATTTAGACATGAGTGCTATTCATTCGCTTTTCTATCTCATCTCTTCTGTTTTGTGAAATTAACAATGGAGATCAATATTTAGTTTTCTAGAGACGTTTCTCGTTGATGAGACTCTTGCTTAGACTACTATCACTCTTTTTCATCTTAACATCACATTATTTCATCCCCGGAGTGCTCACATGCGTAGCTGTAATGAAGGAAATATCTGCGGAAGACTGAACTCTCTTTCGGGCTCAGAGAAAAATGCTCTTGGATTGGAGCATGACCATATGTATTTTGCCTAAAACAGAATTAATTTAGCTTTAGTTATTGAGTCTTCGATAAAAACAGTTGGCTCACTCATGAAATTGTCATGTGCGGGCTTGCTCACCCGAGAGATCCTGCTACTCGTCTTCTCGCTTAATTGTTTAATGGACTCAATTTGACTTTTAATAAATGAACGAAATGGAAGACGGTTATCCACCATCGCCTTTCGATATCGATAATTGGAGTTAGTCAAGGAACACTCTGTCACTGAAACAACTAATTATTATATTTTATTACTAGTGATTTCAATGGACATTGATCTGATATCAAGTAATGGTACAGGGGAGTTCGCTAAAATGAAAAACACACTATTTATTATTTCTTTTAGATAGCAACAATTTACTTATGATGGCTAATGAACCGTCACCATTCACCGTTGACATTGATGCAGGTTTGAATAAAAACTAATCTGTTTGTTGACTTGTATTTGTTTTTGATCGACATTGTTATAGATGACAACGAACTGGACAATTTATTTTGTATGTGAAATTCTGATTACTTTCCTAGATTTTCCACTGTTGGTTCACTGTTTTGAAGCTAAACCTATCGATGCTAATTTTTCCAACGAACCCACACGAGACTTGACCAAAGGTTTGTTTTCATTATGACTATTGATTTCTTGGAAGAGAAACAATGATTTCTTACAGGCCTCGATATCAATAGACCCTTAAGTCTTGATGCATTCATTGCTATATACCAACCAGATATCAGTGTAACAAGAGAAGAATTATCAGTATATTCCAACGACGGATCTGATCCAACAACAGTCGTTGAAAATGACAAACAGGACCAAAATACTTATTTTTCGAGCAAAACTAAAGAAGTATTGATCAAATCAACGGTAACACTACGAAGAATACATTTTCAACTGTTGATAAACTTTCCTTTCGACAACAGGATGTGGTGGATCCTCCTAGTTTCTTGAGCAGAGATCAAGGAAAGGTTATTGATATCGATAAGAAAAAAATCATGACTCTACGCGTACAGCCGTGTCCCTACCAGCACGTACGATACGAAAAAGATAATAAACAAGCACTACGCTACTTCAAAGCAGCTGATGGTAAGGGAATTACAATAGATGTGAGTATTCGCCAAAAGGATCAAGCTTTTTCATTATTATTTTTTCTTCATTGGAAAATATTCAGATGCCAGATATTCAGGCTTTCTGCCAAGAAAACGGATATGTTTCGTGGATGCGCATTGTACACAGAACTATCCACGGTAATTATGGTATTCTCCATCATCCCTATCCATTATGGATAAAAAGCAGCGTAGCAAAAGTGTATGAAGGGTCACTTTATACACCCATACCCAAAAACGACATGTGCAATGGATGCCTCAAGTAAGTAGTTGTTCAAGATGAGGACGACGCTCAATTCTTTGTTTGTAGAATTGAAAAGTTAATCATGATTACACTCAAACAAGAGAAGCTTGAAACAGTTGACAAATTTCCTATGTTCAATTCGTCCAAGGTCAAATTCACTGGTAACAAAGAAAAAATGTTCATTCTTCAAAACTTTTGATATAATCATAATGATAGATATTCACCAGACATGTACAACAAATGCGAAAGCAATAATAGAGCAGTATCATCTTCGTGAGTCGATATTGCATTTTCAAATAATGCTAGTTGATGTAAACAGCATTGTGCATCCGGTCAACTATTACTGTGAAACAGTAACACTATTGAAATATACAGATAAATTATATCCTGCACAGAGAAGATACGAAACAGCTTGACATTGCTTATCATTATTTTCAATTTGAAAGGGAAGAAGCCTCAATCTCTATCGATCAATGAATGTTTAAGCTCTTCTCCATGTGTTCATCACAATCAAGCACGCCAACGAAAATGTACAATACATGACGAACAAGCAGAAGTCTCTTCTGTAAGATTTTCAGTAATAATGTTTCTTTGATATTGTCGAAGGTGTGAGTGCGGGGAAAGCGAATATATGTCTACATTCCTGCCATTACTATCGCTAATAACAGCCAATTTTTGTCATAATTATTGTTTGATTTTTCTTTCTCATTCAGATAGAAGCGAAGAAAACCAAGCTTTCATAGAAGCCACCTTCATCATCGAAAAAATCAAGCCATATCTAAAAATTACAGACTGCTATGTATACATTGATATACTCAACTTATCAATAATCCAGTAACGCTAATAATCGAGAAATCAAGGGAACGACTAGTAAAATAAATGTACCGATTTTTGACAGTTTATACCTGACTCTAGTCGTCTCCATTCTAAATAAAATCAATATTCTTATTCATCATACAAATACTTTTCTTTTAATAAATTAGGCTATTTAGTAATTGTTGAAATTGTGGGGAGGAAGACGGGGTAAAGTCATCGATTTTCACTTGGCTTTATCCCGTCTTCTTCGTCTCAAGACAGACGGCAACGAAAAAAATCAGTTCATTATCCTTTTAATCAATATATTTACATATTATCAACATCCGCTTGCCGGGGATTCATCTAATGACATGTCCCCAGGGTTCCACTGTTGTTTACAATTGTGGAAGGCGTCCCTGAGCTGCCGGTAGCCAATATTGATTTACTAATGGATTAAACGCCTATTGATAGAATTCGAAACTTCAGAGATAACAGAAAAAGGTAAATGCCAGTGTGAAAAATGTGTGTAAACTAGTTATTCTATTTCTAGCTGACTTTGCCCCGTCTTCCTCAATGAAAATCAGGCCATATCTAACAATCCAAGCAGTATTAGGTATGATACAGCTGATTAACTGCTTTCGATCTTAATGATGTCAGGCAATATCAACGATTTTCAACGACGCTGGTTGTTATGGTCGTGTCAAATACTGACTACTTTTACTGCGTCTTCCTCTTTTAATATTATGCCATATCAAGTCACAGTAATTTCGCACATTTCTAATTATTATTCAACAATATCATGAACAACACATTAATGTGATTGAAATTTCTTTTTAGAAGCTTATTTACTGCTCACTTTCACTTGCTATTGCTTGCTCAGCACAAATAAGTGTCTGCCTAACTTTTGATTGCTTATGTAAATTGTTTGTAATTTTTAAGTCGTTGTAAATATGTATCATATTATCGTTGTTTGCTATTATTCACGACCATAGTCAATTCCCATTAATTCTGCTGAAGGTAAGTGTGGAGTATAGATGCCTGAGTGTGTGGGTGTGTTTGGTGGGTAGGGTGTGTGGATGTAGTTGAGTGTGGATTTTTGATCTTTCTGTAACGGTGCCGGTGGGACCTGAACATAGTGGGTAACCAGGCGAACTTAATCTCAAGTGCTATTTTCTAAAGTTCAAATATTAGAATGAATACACCGATGGTTAGTTCATCTCATCCTGAAACTAGATTTCCAGAAACCAACTCGAAATACAAGAAGTTCAATCGTCAAAAACTTGTTCATAAATCTGTCAAGTACATTAAGACTATTCCTTTATCAACTGACCAAAATATTTTTTAATGGACAACTATCTGAAACAAATGATTGAGCCATAAGCTATATTGTCAGAAAACATTATTTTGTATGAACCATAAATGGAAAAGAAAAACAGTGATTACTGGGTTGCAAATATGTCGAAAAATCACTCATTTCGTATTTTGTGGACGCTATAAAGAGTTTTAATCCCATTGAGCTGAAATTTTTACCAGTTATTTTCCTATCTATGATATTTCGTCAGTCATAGCGCCGTATTGCATTGGTGAACACAAGTCGACCGAAAGGTATCCTGAAAAAGTAGGCTTCTGCCCTAGAATCCCTAGTTTTGATAATTTGAGAACATTTCGATGTAAAACTAAGGTAATATTTGAATTCAGATCATTAAACTGCATCGAATCATATATAGCAGAGTTTGCTTCGGAAAAAAGTCAGTACCTAGACAGCGACAAGGTTTTAAAAATCATTCTTTCTGTATTTTTAAAGGTTACGGAGAGTTTCAGTGGCATCACTCTAAAAATTTTCGCTTATTATTCTCCCACATCTAGTGCATCGTTGACCATAGCGCCATTGTGCATCCATCATTTCAGCCGCTGCCATTGTTCTCCAAAGCACCAAGGTTTTGGTCTCCAAATCTCTATTTTAGTAAAGAAGCCATCATTTTCAGTGCAAAACCAATTTGATATTCAGAATCAGCTCATTGAGCTGCATCAAACAATACCTAATGAACTAGCAAAAACCTATGAATGGGGTTTGGGTATGGGTGTCAGTGTGCCAGGTTTATACTAACACCCACCAACGCAGCCAGGTCTACATCGACATCCAAGATAGTTGAACATACTCATTTGTGAGCAGTCAATTAAAGTCATTGGATAAAACAAAATGAAAATAGTATGCAGTCTATCAGAAGGGTGTGTCGATGTAACTAAAGAGAAGATTCATGCTCACACAGACATTGAATATTTTCTTGAATATTTATTGCTTTTCGAAGTAATGAGAAAGTACGATTTCACAAACGCTCATTAATCGATGAAAATCACCAAAATTGTAGAACATGATCATCTAGTATGGATACTTTTCAGGTAACATTTTCTAACGTGTTACAGGATATTCTTCAAAATACGTGAGTGCATTTGAGTGAACTCTCGTACTGCCATAAACCCTTCCTAACCTACCCTATGTGGAAAGAAATGATGGCTTGCTTTCGTCAAATGCTTGCTGTTGAAGTTGAAAAGCACTTTGAAGAGATTTAAGAGTTTCTAAATAATAAGCCAAACCATAGAATATGGCACTGATACTGCTGAAGGAAATAATGACCACCCATGCTGTTATATTGTAGAACGATGTTGTTGTACAAAGTGGTCAATTCGAGATGACCTTCTGGGAAAGCGATTCGCTTGATTTTGGAGATATTTTCGAGAAATGACGCTGCTTGTGAGTATTCTCCTCGATCTTTTTCCACCAATGTAAGCTGACTATAACTATATGCTCGGCTGTTGTCGTTGGACATCTGTTCGTGTACATGAAGAAGAGAATCTTCTCTTCTTGCAAGAAATCAATTAGCTCTCGGATGAAGGTGAATGTAGTCGATGAGACCATAGGATCAATGGTTATTGGAAAATGTACACCAGCCACGTCTGTTATTCTTGATGCGTCTTTAGAAAACTGAAGGAAGACAGTTTGCTTTCTATTGGTGAATAAAAAGTTATTGTAGAGCATAAGTCCACCCGTATTTTGAGTGAGCCTTTTGAAGTCTAATGGGAATAATTCGTGCCTCCAAAACACTTTGAATGTCTAACCTAGATGTTTATTGATTTATTTCTTGTATAATTGTTCGATTTGTTGATGAACGTTACAAAGATAAAAAAGAAATATTCTGATGATGATGTCATCAACAAGCGTTCATAATGCTCGATTGAGCATTTTGTTGTACATGAAGCACTCACATATATCACCCAATGGACTTTGATGGCTGATAAATACGTATGAATTTTTCAATCATGTTTATCTCTTGGATATTATCGCGATATTCTTTTCGGCCAAGCATCACTAAGTTTTTCATGTCTTATGGATCATGTTCCATGTCAAGAAGGATCCTCTTGAATATTTGAGTATACATAATGATGGTCCTGGCTGATTGTGATTTTCGTTGAAGCTCTCCTTCAATAGAATCAACAATACTGATCGTTGCATTATTTTGATTGCAACACTTAACAGCCATTTGCAAAGTTTGGGATATGGGCTTGATGGATTTGTGGACACCTTTATGTTTGCCCATTCTTTAGTTCACAGCTTATGAAGTTGCTTGTTACAACTAAAAATCTATATGCAATCTAATTTTGGTACACCATGAATATGTAGTACAAGGTCTTGTCCAAGTGTACCACATGAGATGGCAAATGATATTTCCTCCTTATTTTAATTGAATCATCGGTTACATTCTCCTACCGTGGTGCACAAATTCACTTGCTTGAGAACAGCATGCAGTTGTTCGAGAGTATGTTGGCAATCTTTTTTCGTCATTTAAAGATTTTCATCGGTAACGATGACGAAATAGTTTTTAGCCATACGTTGCCTTCTTTATTAACTAGTTTGGAGGAAAATTTTTCTTGTTTGACTGATACTTCAGCATTGTACAACAGTAAGTAGCTATTTGGACTGAATTTGCTTTTTCTCTTTATACATTCCGAACACATTGTTTTTTTTTCTAGAGTTTGTTTCCGACGTCAAATATGAATATGACCTGCTTTCGCTGGTATATAATAACAAACTATACATAATTTGAATTGAAAAGATGCTTGTCATTAAAAAGAAATTTAAGAGAAAACAATAAGATCATTCATAGTTTGATTCATTTTTTCGACATTCTTTTGTGTTTTCATAAGAAACTCACTTGTATTTCATTGCATTGGATGCTTTGTCTCATACGTTCTATATATGTCATCAATTCTTTTGAAAGAACGTTTTATCTCTCTTGCTAACAAAAGCCAAAGAACAAAGGGTATGGATGTAAGTTTTTACAGACAGAAATCCAACGCTCTTATTCAAACCCACATGCATACCCAACGAAAACTCTCTCCCATTATATGATTATTTATTTTATTACTTGAGTTGATTTTATAAATTGAAGTTTCTATGCACTAGAAGCGTTCTAATTCTAAGAAGTAAAGATTAAAAAAATTAGTTTTCACAAGTCTTTTGTCATAGTTGGCTTCGGTAAATGTTGAGTATAGCCACTAACGGCAAATTCTTGCGGATAAAATTTATGCCAAGCATTGGTTAAAGCTTGTAAATGATCAGGATGAGTTGCGCCGAGTGCCGCCGGATTGAGAGCAAAGCAGACGAATACTGTGCGAACACAAGAACTTAAAACTGATGCCATAAGTGCACTCATAAATAAACTGATAATAAAGCTGACGATTGATGCCATAATAATCGCTATAATTTTCTCTGGTGAATCTGACATAAAAAAGTAGATCAGGAGACCACCGACTATAGCAGAAGTGAGGCCTATGGCAATATTGACAATCATCATGGTGCTTCCAACGAGCACATCGTTGATTATGGCTGTCCAGCCACGCTTTTTAAACAACTCAATGAAGCTTCGACCAGCTTCAACAAATGTTTGACCGGTAAGTGCTGCATAAATAAATGCCCATTCATTGAGATAACCGATAAGTTTTTCAAGTATTTGAAGAATACAATCAGCAATAGCAGCAATAATATTCTTGCGACCATCTTTGCTTATACAAGCGCGCAGAGCTTTGATAATAGCCTCAAGAAGAGAACCGAGACAGATTGTTCCAAAATTAGTGGTAAATGCTCGCCTCACACTCGTCCCAATGGTATACTGTCGACTACCTTCACCAGTGAACCACCAATGACCAACAGCACATGCCGTAACAAAGTGACTTATATTTCCAAAGGTTGCTGCACCCCAATACCATGACAATAATAAAAGAAATAAAATTATATAAGAAACAATACGACGTGCTCCCCCTGTTTAGAAGATGTCGAGTCATTTGTAGCATTGGACCATTGAATTTCATCATTTGTTCTCTTCATTGTGCTATTGATCGATTTTGAGTTTCTATCCATTGAATATCTTATTGTATCGCTGAATTTCGGCATTCTAGTGGTCATGGAAGAAAATCTATGGCTCGGTGTAGATTTTGTATAGATCATATTAAATTTTGTTTCATTATTTATTTTCATTGTTGAATTAATATTAAAAATAAAAATCGTATTATTTGAAGCACGTTGAATACCTAATACCATAAGACACCAGACGAAGAACCATAACAATTCAACGATGAGCATGATGAAGGCAATCAACAGCAATGAAGGATGACTACGTAATACAGCACAACCTGCTCCTAAATGAGCTTCAGCAAATGGAATTCGCTTTCGAATACAAGTGATGTAAATCAGTGTGAAAAATAGAAAAATTCCAGGTATAAAGCATAGAGGCCAGAATACGAAAGCTAGAGCGACAATCAATAAAACTTCAATGATGATCGTTATAACAAATGAAGCTTTGATAATTCGACCAGCACATTTTTGTAGAATAAAGAAAGTAAAGAACGATGCAAATAGGCCGAGAGCTATAGCAGTACCCAATGCAAACAGGAATATGTTGATGTTGAAATCGAATGATTTTTCTGTTTCCGGATTGGATAGGTTAGACTTGATCTGATTCGATACATTTACCTTGAGTTGATTCCATGAATTTTCTTTGATCGATGCAATGAAGGCCGGTAAGCCTAATACTAATCCAACAATGATTACACCAATTACATGAATGTAAAAGATGATAGCAAAGATACGATCTTTCCATCCACTGCTAAAGTCGATCTTCGGATCTTCATATGCAGGTGGAGGTTCATCCATGAGAAGCATAGTTCCATGGGTATGTTCAAGAGGAAAATGAGCGGCACCAGTATCATCTAGCATAGCTTTGTCTATCATCATATTTTAACTCAAATCTGAAACAAATGTGCGTAAAGAAAAGATTGTTTACGTTAATACGTGTTCATCATAAAAAAAAACAATCCATAAGATTATTAATGAAGAGTTTTTGAACAACATTTGAGGAATTTCGAAAACAATTATTATCAGAAAAGTTCATTGAAGAATCTATTTTTCCTCAGTAGTCGTATATAAATAAGGCGAGATATTGAAGACAACTAGAATAATATAGATGAGTGAAATTCTTGTTTGTGAATCAGAGATAAAGATGGAATTTTTTTCTCTTACAAATGTAATGTCATTGCAACATAATGATCAAAGCAAAAAATAGAAATCGTTAAAGATGATATATATTTATTCAAATAATCATATTCTTTAAATGTTTACGATTCACGACCTAAACAGAAAAAAAACTTCTAAAATGCAAAAAAAGAATCTGTGCTTTATTCAATGTCAAATGTCATTCACAATGATGTTTAATTCAGACATAAATAATTATCTTCTCTTCTTTGCTAAATTTAAACTAGAGCTTTCAGAAAGAAAAGTATACAGTTTTCCTTCATCTTACATGTGTTTTGAATAGAGATTCTTTTGATATTCTATTTCGAATGATGTCCTTTCGGTTGGTTTCCATGGCCTGAAAGATGAAAAATAGTACAGTGATATAGACAAATATTTCTAGCAAAGTATGAAAGTATCAGGACGTAATTTTTATGTTCAATGTCAAGTTGACCTCAGTGAAATATTTTTGCAAAGAGAAAAGAAATCTTCATAGACTCTTATGTGGCATTGAAAGTGTAATTGATTCGAAAAAAGTGAAATCATTTTTACCTGCTAAGGTTCCATTTAAAAATCTGTCATCTGTGAAGATTTTCGTAATAAGGACACAAAAAAAAGTATCTTATGAATAAAATGTCACGTAATACAGAGAAAATAATCGAGGCGATACATCAATATTCAAAACATTCTATCGTTATTACGATTTCTTTTAAAATGTATAATCACTCTAACAGAACGATAAATTTAAATGAAATCTCGATTCATCATAACTGATTACTCACATAAGCTGTTCTTGCCATCAATATTTTACTTGCATAGTAAAAACACACACACACACAGAATAGAACAAATTTGTCAGTAACTAGTGAACAAGAAATGAGACTGCACGTGCACTACTGTTACTAGAAAAAGAAAAGTATCTAAAGTGTTCTTTTTCGTTGACCATGACGGCAATGATGAAGAAAGAAAAATATTCCGTTGCCTTCGTCTCAGTTTTCTTCATACGACAAGAAGAGAAAGAGAATACTTGCGATTTTTCTATCGACTATATCAAAGTAGAAGAGCGTACTCAAAAAACTTATGAAGTAGCTTAGTCTTCATCTGATATTTGAAGATGAAGCAGACACAGAAGACTATGGTGTATTCTTGTTTTCATATAACACTATCGACAAGCAGAGAGAAAAAAATGATAAGATGTCGCGTTGTCTACATAACGTATTTTCTCGACGAGAAGAAAAAATACAACAGAATGCAAAAAACAGAAAAAATATCGTTCTAGCTGCGCGCTTCAAGTAATCATTCATTAAAACTGTTCCAAAGCAAAATACAGAGCGCTTTCTATGATAGTAGTTTCTATTTTTGTATTTAGTTCCTTGTTTCATTATTGCTGACAGCGGCTGATAATTTGCTGCTAGATTCCTCATGGTCTTCATATTGTCCTCTCATTATTCCGACTAAGTAACTGCTATGTTTAAGAATAATAAACAGAAAAAAGAATAGATAATGGAAGCATTTCGCTTAAATAAGCTCGAGACGTCAATAATGTGGTTTGCTTTCTAAGAATTCTTGATTATGTTATGGAATTTGAATAGTAATTTTTCGAAAACTGCTAAGTAATAATCGATGAAAAACATGTATTTTTTATACAAATAATTAAAGATAGGACGCTTCAGATATTGTTCAAAAACTTATTATTATGTGATCGATTCATCGAAAAAGAATTATAAAATACGATAGCCGTCAATTTGAGTTAGAAAAAGAGTGACCTTGACAATGCTAAGTTGCAATTTTTCAAGCCCAAAACTCTTCATATTAAACATTAAAAAATTAATGAAATTACATAACGACGATGCTTTTTTTAATTTTCATTTGATATTGTTATGGCGATTGAAAAAAAAATCTAGTTAATATCCAGAAAGTTCATGAAGAACTGCAAAATCTTCGTATCAAGTGTTTACGTATGTATCGCTTCATTTCGTAGAAAATACAAAACTCAAAATTCTTAGTACCATTGAGAAATTTCGCAACATTAACCGTACCTTTAACATGATTTTGACATGTATTTCTTGTCAAGAACTTTCATCATCTTTACCATTTTGTTCTTAAGAAAGGCCTTTTTGACTTTGTGAGAAAAACAAGTTAAGCGATGTTCACTTGACTAGTAAGAAATAGTTTTCGAGCAATAAAAAGGTTAAAAGAAAAGAACAAAGTGAAAGATATAAAAAATAATCGTGCGACAGATAAATTCACTAAACTACGATTTCGCTAATAGAATTAGTTGAAATCAGTTCTCGTAGGACAAACATTGGTAAATAATACGTGAAAAATAAACGAATGAATTAGTGTGATACGACAAATATTTCCATTGTTTTTTCTTGTAATTTACTTCTAAGAATGAATATCGTAAAGTTTTTCATTTCCTTTGAGCAGTTTGTACATCAACATTGGAGGTCGTGTGTTTCAAAGAGAATGTCGAATATAGATTAAATTGACTTATTTTTCAATTTATATAATTCGGAAGTTTTTCCGCATGTACGTATTTTCTATTAGTTTAATGAACTGAACAAAGTTCTATGAATTTTATGTTTCAGCTCTAAAGAGACTTTGCTAGCAGGCTTTTTGTTTTTTATGCATTTATGCTTTGACATTCATTAGTTTCTTTGATATTTTGTTTTTCAAAATCAAATCATGTTATGTCAGATATAACAATAGAAAATGATTTTAATATTGCAAAATATGAAAACCTATTCATTGAGCAAGTCATTTTTGTAAATAAGATTGAATGAAAATGAATTATTTCTTTTAACAAATATCGAAAATGATTTCATTATTATGTATTATTTCTCTGTCAGCATTGATTATTACAGAGTATGTTCGGTGTAGAATAAACATGACTACATATAATGTAGATTTTCAAACAGATTTTATTTCTTCAACTAATTGAAATTATAATCTCAGTTTCATTTGATAAGTCATTTATTAAGCCACATATGTAAAGAACCTTGATGATATTGATATGTTACATCTCGTCGCAGCAGTGTGCACCATTCAGCTAGTGAATACAATGACAAAGTTAGTATTCGAAATGTGACACTCGACAAGTGTTGCAATCGTTCAAGTATCAAATATATATCAGTTGATGTTTTTGCTTCGATATCCAAATGCTTGACATGATGCGGTATCAATGAACAAAGGTTCTCCAATAATAAAGAATCTGTAGTAAATTGAGGCTCACAAAATATTTCAAGTGAACGAATATGATTTGTTTCTTTGAATAGATTGATTAACTTTTGTTTTGTTGGGTGTGGGTGTGGGTGTGGGTGTGGGTGTGGGTGTGGGTGTGGGTGTGGGTGTGGGTGTGGGTATGGATGCAAGGGAAAAAAAGATGATTGCAATGAAATCAATCATTGTCAATCATGGTCAATCAGAAGTGTGTCACTTTTAACCCGTTTCTCCGCTATTGTAGGGATAAAGCATGTTGTTGTTCGGGCCATATGAAAGAGGACTTCTACAAACCCCCAAATTGGCCCGAACAAGACTATGCCTTATCCTTGTAATAGAGGAGAAAAACCCTATTAAAATCTGATTGGTCGACAGCTTTCTTCTGTCGACCAATCCGATTTTAGTAGGGTTTTTCTCCTCTATTACAAGGATAAGGCATAGTCTTGTTCGGGCCAATCTGGGGGTTTGTAGAAGTCCTCTTTCAAATGGCCCGAACAAGACCACGGTACGTCCGTATCGGAGTAAAGAAAACTCGAAACTATATAACATTTTTCTAAAGTAATGGCTGCAACCTAATTTTATGTAAATTATGAAAATTTTTAGACATAGTGGTGTTAAATAGAAGAAACGTAAACTTAGTGCTCAGTGCTAAGTAAAAAAACTTAATTTTAAGTTAAATTAAAGGGTCCACTCTATTGTCAATCATTGTCAATCATTGTCAATCGTTGGTCAATCGTTGGTCAATCAAATCAATCCTGGGAATCAAAAATTCAGCTTTTTCCCCCTTGTGTGAGTGTGGGTGTGGGTGAAGATCTGTCAATACACCACACCCACATCCACACCCCACACCCACACCCAGACCCACACCCACACCCACACCCACACCCACACTCACACCCACACCCACACCCACACCCACACCCACACCCCACACCTACACCCCACACCCACACATACCCACACCCCATAATGTTTGCATTTTCTTTTTCAAAGAGCAGTTGTTTGGTACACGATACTGATTCAATATTTCTTCGTCGACGTGTGTTGGATGAAATATAAGTGAAGTTGATTCATACTCAATTTTTGATTGGGGTGTAGATGTGGGTGTTGATCTTTCTTTTATTCATACTCAAACACACATCCATCAACACGTACACCCACAACATGCAGTCCATACTCGATACTCTGAACTCCGAATCCATCCACAAAGCACATATCCACACCCTGAATTTTTGCACTCTACAATTGCTTAAGCCTCTAATGCAGAATTTGCCACATTCATCATATAGTATGCATATGTTTAGGATGATGAAATCAAGTTTATGACTAAAATGAATTACAAAGTAATGTAGAATTGTACATAAATTTGATTGAAGCTTAAATACACGCTGTTAGAATCTTTTTTCAAAATCTCGTATTTTGAATAGTTTCCGTGGTATATTCGTTAAAATATGATGGCATCATTCTTGGTGTATCTAAATAAAAACAATTCTTATGAGTAGTTATATTTATTTTTTGTCAGACCAAAAAAGTAACATATCTTTTATGAATGAGAACAAAAAAAGATTCATTGGAGCGGAAACTCAAAAGATATTATTCTTTATCTATTCTCTACACCTTTGCTTGTTATTGATTTTATTTCTGCCCATGAAAAAAAAATTTGTAAAAATTTGCGTTTCGACGCGTTTTTTTTTCTCGCTCGCATGTTTTCGCTAGACTTTAAACGCAGTTTTTAAAACGCATTGAAACGCATCTTCGTCAAGATAGAAACAGATATGTGTCGACTAAAACGCCCTTCTAAAAATGCATTTGAGTGCGTCTTTTTTCCACTGAGATGCGTTTAAACGGCACCTTATTGTTACATAAGAACATATATGAGCGCTCTTCTCTAAATCATTTTGAAAGTATTCTATTTATAGGCAATTATCCAGCAATGATGGATATACTTATTTAATCTGTGTATATCTACTTCTTAAGAAGTTGATAAGAATTATACTGATGCTTTTCTTCCTCTACAAGTCACTTGTTTTTACATATATTGTTCGGTAAATGTGTATGAGAATGACTTGTAGAGGAAGAAAACATCAGTATAATTCTTACTAACATCTTAAGGAGTAGGTGCACACAGATTAGATAAGTATATCCATCATTAATGGATAATTGTCTATACATAGAATACTTTCAAAATGATTCAGAGAAGATTGCTCAAGCATGAACTCTTATTAGATTGCTAAGATTCGTTAGATCTAGCTAGAGTTGTATATGGTAATTTTCCCTCCTTGGCAGGATAGATAGAGTTAAGTTAGGACAAACAAAAAGAAGGATATAGTTCAAGCAAAAGAAACGAAAAGAGGATATGATTAGATTACAATAAGCGCAAGAAGGATATGGTTAGAACAGAATAAACGAAAGAAGGATATAGTTAAAGTTGAATAAACGAAAGGAGAATATGGTTAGAGTAAAATAAACGAAGACAGATTACGATTAAAGTAAAATAATAAAGACTTAGTGGTTAGGGTAAAATGAACTAAGAATACATTAATGTTGGGTCGAAGAAAACTTTCGTGAGTAGAAAAAGAAGAGAAAAAAAATAATCTTGTAAAAATCTAATTCGAGCTAAAGGTACATAATCTAGTTACTACATCCACATATGACCTAATACTAATACAGCACTCTCGCTGGAAAAAATTTCATAAGATATTTTCTGCTTTTTTATGTGGGAATCTAAAATTGCTTTTGAATAAAACTGACTTATCTGAAAAGTATATGTAAATAGCAATATTTGTGGCGCTATCTGTCGAAGAGTTCTTTTTTCAAAAAATATAATTCAGGTTCATCCAGGAAAACCTTTCAGCTCATAAATAGAAAAAGAATAATTTTTTTAATAAAAAGATTCATTCGATGATTTTGCATATATGTCAATTTATATCTATCGCAGCTATTGTTTAATAACAATAGATTTTTCTGAAATTAAGAGATCGCGCAGAAGAAAAGAAACGAAAATGATAGAACATATTACACTTAAGCTCCAAACAGACTAGAAAAGTGAATTAATGTTGAATTTGAATTAAGCAATGCGATTGGTATGTTAAGAGTTAAGTCATCTTTTTGAGACGACTTAACTCTTAATGCATCAATCACATGACTCAATTCAACTTTAAAGTTAATTCAATATTCAGTCTGTTTTGGGTCTTAGCACTGCGCACTGAAATTATCATTGCAATTTTAATCACTGAGAGAAAGGAAACTAAGATAGTCCAACATTAATTACGTAACTTTCAAAAGATGTTCTAACATACTATAACTATTCAAATTTCCATTAAAGAATAAAGCATCTAGCGTTTCTTGACATTCTATGCTGCAAGTGGTCGATATTGAAAAGAAAAAGAAACCATTGTTTCTTTAAAATACTATCGAAAATGCTATAAATACTATTCTTTTTATTCTGTTTCAATGTAACTAAACTTGACAAAGAGATATTATAATACGATAAATGCACTATAAAAGGTGTTACACTTACAACTTTACATTCTTTCAAATCGAAACAGTTTCAAGATTGTCCAGCTGATCTTTAGAGACATAAAAAAGTACATTATTTTTGGTCTGAATGATAAAGTTATATTAATAATAACATCAAATAATTTATTGTTACAAGTTTATTCTTCATGTAACAATAGAAAACATGGGATATTGTTGAATTTTGAGACAAAAAATTTTCTGCAATTATGTTTAATTTGAGACAATTGATTTTGATCATCGTATTCATATTGGTGTAGATAATTTGAATATTGAAAAAATATTCTTATCGATCTGATACAACATTTACTCTTATTCGGTATCCTACGTTAACTGAGTCTAGTTAAAGAACTTGTCATTGTTTATTTTAAATTATTTGATTTTTTTTTATTAAAGACGTGCTGTCTCTTTCAACGTTATTCGAATATTTTTTTTTATCTAATTATATCCCGAAGACCTGTTCTTAAGAGTTATATCTGTTAACTTACATATGTTGATATTGATGTCGCCTGATGTTTATTCTAATTAAAATAGATTTCTATTCTCTAGAAGAACATCTTTACCGTAACTACATACATGCATACATTCATTCAAACGCTTTTCTAAACTATCCGTTTTTGGGGGAAAAATACATTAAAAAGGTGTAGGTGCGGGTGTGCGTATGAAAAACATTGCATGAAGAGACGTCCGGAGCTAAACCCACACCATACCCACACCTACCCACTCACATCCACATCCACATCCACATTCACATCCACACCACACATCCACACCCACCCATCCACTCACAGCTACACCCACCCCACATCCACCCACCCACACCCTTCGAGCGCAGCATATTTTCCTTTACATTTTGTAATCATTTTGTAGCTTTTGAAAAGTTCTATCTTCACAGAAAAAATGACGATGGCATTAAGAGCGATACTTAAGATCTTACGGACCATCCTATCCCATCAATGAGTTTTTCGGAAGAACCTGGACAGTGTGGTCTCTGGAAAATTTTCGAGCACAAAATATTTTCCTTAACGATTTGTGATCATTTTGTAGCTTTTGAAAAGGTCTATCTCCCATGAAAATAGGAGACTGATTTGGTAAACTTATGTGGTTAACCTGTGAGGGGGGATTCCGATATTGATAATGCTTCTGTCCTAGCTAGAAATGTTGAGAAGAGGTCTCGAAACATGGCGTCAAAGAGGTCCAGATGTTTTATTCTTCCTTAGAGGAAGATAAAATTCAACTTTATAAAGTGTTCTGAGATAATTTCAATTTAGGGCCGTTTTACGTGCAAACCCGCCCCCAGCTTTCAAACACTTTCGGAATTTCGATTCATTTTCTTTTAGATATCGAAACACACTGATTTTGCTGACGCGCTGAGAAAGTATGAGAAAGACCACTTTTCTAAATTCTAATGACTTAAGCTTCCAGAAATAGTCGCTAATCTGCACCATAAAAATACTATAAAAAAGGAGGGGTGGTCGGCTTTGGTGGTGGTAATTTTTACCATTTCTTTCTTCATGATAAGAAATGAAATAACAGCTGCTGATGTCTTTTTGTCAATATTATATTCAAAGTAATGTATATTTATGGTGGTTTTAAGTTAAGGTAAATGGTTTTCTTTACGAAAAAAAAATGATAAGCAATCTTGAGAAACTCAATCTGTTCTACTCACAATTCAGTAATATCTTTTTTCTTATACTGCTTTATACAAAAGACGCATTGCAAGAAGTGGCATGTTGTGCAAATAAAAGATAAAACGAAATCAAATGAGACTCATGATTTTTTTTTCTTATGAAGAAAAATTTATAGACGACAGGAGAGAAAATGACTTGCACAACTCAACTGCAACAAATGAAAAAGAGTTGTTTCCTGGAAATAGGACTTTTTGATAGATAATTTACCAAAATAGAAATCATCATTTAATGGTAGTAATTCAATAGAGCTAACATAATTACCAGATTTTCTTATCTTAGAATACTTTTGAAACAAAGGCATTTTTGTTATATTGAGGGCAGTAGTGTCAAATTTGAAACGTAAAGTTTCAAGTTTCATCTTTCATCTTTCAAGTTTCAACTTTCAATTTTGAACATTCAAGTTTCAATTTTTGGAGTTTCAGTTTTGAAGCGCTTTTCGACTTAACTATCATTTGCTGCGGAGATGTGCGCGTGGAATTGGTTTTCATTGTACGATCACTTGAACTTCCTTCGTGGCACTCTCACCTGATGCGCTGATGTGCGTGTAGAATTGTTTTTCCTTTTGCGATCCCAGAAATTCCTTTCGTGGCGCACTCAGCTGCTTCGTTGAAAATTGAAAATTGAAACTTGTAGTTCCAAGTTTTAAACTTGAAAGTTGAAATTTCAATGGAATTCAAGTTTGAAGTTTTACATATATGTTTCTGTCTGACGAGGGAACGTTCCCAAGTGATTAAAAGCTTTTGAGCTCATATGTTGCCCATTAGGTAGGGGACCACTAGATTAGAAAAACCTCCAAAGGATTCGTGCCCATATTGAGATTTGACAGAGATATCGAATTTTTAGTGGATTTTTCCTGCTGGACCCTAGTTCTACAGCAAAATCATATTTTCGAATTTCGANAAGCGATTGCATATGTATCGCTTCATTTCGTAGAAAATACAAAACTCAAAATTCTTAGTACTATTGAGAAATTTCGTAACATTAACCGTACATTTAACATGATTTTGACATGTATTTCTTGTCAAGAACTTTCATCATCTTTACCATTTTGTTCTTAAGAAAGGCCTTTTTGACTTTGTGAGAAAAACAAGTTAAGAGATGTTCACTTGACTAGTAAGAGATAGTTTTCGAGCAATAAAAAGATTAAAAGAAAAGAACAAAGTGAAAGATATAAAAAATAATCTTGCGACAGATAAAGTCACTAAACTACGATTTCGCTAATAGAATTAGTTGAAATTAGTTCTCGTAGAACAAGCATTGGTAAATAATACGTGAAAAATAAACGAATGAATTAGTGTATTACGACAAATATTTACATGGTTTTTTCATTGTTATTTACTTCTAAGAATGAATATCATAAAGTTTTTCATTTCCTTTGAGCAGTTTGTACATCAACATTGGAGGTCGTGTGTTTCAAAGAGAATGTCGAATATAGATTAAATTGACTTATTCTTCTATTTATATGAATCGGAAATTTTTTCCGCATGTACATATGTTCTATTAGTTTACTGAACTGAACAAAGTTCTATGAATTTTACGTTTCAGCTCGAAAGAGACTTTGCTGACAGGCTTTGTTTTTAATGCATTTATGCTTTGATATTCATTAGTTTCTTTGATATTTTGTTTTTACAAATCAAATCATGTTATGTCAGATATAAGAATAGAAAATGACTTTAATATTGCAAAATATGAAAAAATATTCGTTGAGTAAGTCATTGTTGTAAATAAGATTAAATGAAAATGAATTATTTCTTTTAACAAATATCGAAAATCATTTCACTATTGTGTATTATTTCTCTCTCAACATTGATTATTACAGAGTGTGTTCGGTGTAGAATAAACATGACTATATATCATGTAGATTTTCAGACAGATTTTATTTCTTCAACTAATTGAAATTATAATCTCAGTTTCGTTTGATAAGTCATTTATTAAGCCACATATGTAAAGAACCTTGATGATATTGATAAGTTACATCTCGTCGCAGCAGTGTGTACCATTCAGCTAGTGAATACAACGACAAAGTTAGTATTCGAAATGTGACACTCGACAAGTGTTGCAATCGCTCAAGTATCAAATATACATCAGTTGATGTTTTTGCTTCGATATTCAAATGTTTGACATGATGCGGTATCAATGAACAAAGGTTCTCCAATGATAAAGAATCGGTAGTAAATGGAGGCTCACAAAATATTTCAAGTGAACGAATATGATTTGTTTTTTTGAATAGATTGATTAACTTTTCTTCTGTTTTTGCAAAGTATTCTTCACGATCCGAAAGTACAATGCGAAGTTTTATGACTTGAGAAAGATCGACCAATTTCGACAAATAATTGAAGGAATCCAATGCATATTCAGATAGTTCGAGTTCGGCTATTCGACGAAAAAAGAATTGATTAGATTCTTCATCCTCAAAACAAAAAAACATATATGTTTAGCTTGTTTTATTACACATGCCATAACTCTTTCTTATAGTTTTCTAACAACGTTCGTACTTACGGAAACATTTTGAATTGTCTTAGAAATAACAACTGGACCAACGAAATTATATTCAAGTTCTGTTAAAATATCTGGTGTTGAACATAGAAGAATTTCTTCTTTCGGATAATCGTAGATACAATAGATAGGCCAATGTTTTTCGTTGAGCCAAAATGGTGTTCGAAATTGAGTTGCATTCATTTTAACAACACGATAGTTTTGTGAACGAAAACTAAATTCGAATTGATTTAGTGACAATAATTTTGTTCGAATCAATGTTTCCCATCTAGAACCATTGCATATAGCATCATCTGCACAACCTTCAAGTCTTAGGTGAACAAGTGAAGGTGTTAGGTAAAGAAAGGATTCAATTTTATCCATTGAGAAGAAAAGTTGTTGCATTGTTAATGAGGTTAGTTGTGGGTAAGTGGTCGAAAGATATTCATATTCAGTATGGATGTCTAAATTGAAATGACGTAGTACCATAGTTTGAAGATGGAGCAAATGACGAAGAATAGTACACAAGTCTTTGCGTGTACAATGATCGATTGTCAGATATTTCAAATTGGATTCTTTAGGCCATTGAAAACTGTCGATGTATAACAAATTATTTGTACATGTGAATTTTCGTAAAGTTGATCGTGACATAGTCGATAATAGAAGATTTAACATTGTATTTCGATGATTCAAAGAAGCTGATTATTTAATTGATAGTGAAATGAGTGAACAACGACTAGTATAATTTAGAATTTTATCTATATTATCATCATCGTTTGAAAAAACAGCTAGTGATCGAAGTCGAGTAAATTGATGGATGTCAAACAAAGAGAGAAACAACCCGACTTGACCTGGTGTCTCATCATCGTCAGATAAAAAAAGTGAGACAACATTTTCAGGACGAAGAATGTGGCACATATGATAAAAATCAGATTTCGAAATCCATCTCAAATCGACCACAAGTTTCTGGTAAGTGTTCGTAATTGTTCGTAGTCGAGTACATACATAACCAAGTGAGAGTAGTATTGTACGTGTATCGAGATAATCAAAAATACGTTGAAAAAGTTCGACCGGTAGAGTAAGAAATAATGATGAATTGTTGTTGGACATTGATACCTTTTTTCAATTGATTGAACTAGAATGGTTCTTATTCATTTATATATTTCACCAACGTATAGTTTCCAACTTCGACAAAAGAAGAAAAGAATTCTTTCACAATGAGAATTTGCCATGTGTCATATGTGTACTCAAGCTTTTTCAGGAAGAAAAACTTTCTTTCTTACACAAAATGGGTATATTTGGCAAACATACATGTCGCTGATGATTGGAATATTTCAAATATAAGGGTATCGCATCATCGCATGTTTAGCCGTAGACTATTAGTAGTACGTGTGTGGTCACGCTTGGTACGTATAACATAACGCGAACGTGATACACTCCAAGTAAAACTACTGAACATTATGCGTACTAGGCTTGAGATCCATTGGCTATGCTTATGATATGTTATGTTTCTCATTTTTTCCAATTGATACGCTTTCATGAACCAGTGAAAAAGAAAGAAATGTTTAAGTAACGTACCATGCTATTCAAAAAACCTTTCAGAAACAAGATATTTTTAAAACAATCATAACAACATATGTTTTGAACCGTGTGTCATAGTTTTGGTACAACTGTCGTTACAGTTATTATTTCTTGTTTTCGTTTGACGACGAACGCTAAGGCTTATGAAGTACAAGTGATTTGTTTTAAATGAAATAGTTGAACCATTGAATTTATCGTACTCCAAATCAACATTTTTCAATGAAAAGAAATAAGTATTATTTCATTTTCTTCAAAGCATACAGTAACTGAATAAATATAAATCTTTCTGTTCTTGACGATCTATTGTAGGGATTCAATGAATTACTGAAAGAAGTTCAACACTTTCCTTGTTTGATTTTTTTACCAAACGATTCGAAGGGTTCAATGTTTTCTCAAATACATTTATAGATAAGTACAATAACCTACTGGCGTTCGACAGTTGAATTTTGCGATTCATTACCATACATTTAGTCTTTCTTAGTGTTTATGCACGTTTTGTTGAAAGTGAGTTATTGTAAGTTATTAAAAAACATAAATTAGTTTTAATAATATAGGTTCAATTACATCACTTTCGATGAAACGGAAACATAATGAAGTTTCTACCAAAGAGGTACAAAGTCTTGAAAACCTAACCTTTGTAAAAGAAAGTACGCTTAACAAACTAAAACAAATCTCTAGAACTCGAGGGAAGATGTAAAAGCTTGTTAATAGAGCTGCTCATAAGTAAAAATGGGTAATTCAGTCACAGTTTACTTTGAGTTCTCTTCTTTACACTTTTTAACATACATTCCAAAGTATATGATCAACTGTATAATCGTCAAAAAGCTTCCATATTGTGTAATAGGTCCAATGAAAACTTGATTGTAATTCATCTCGACGCAATATTGGATTCATATTATTCTCTTTTCAAAAGTCTTGTTATTCATCAGCATATCAGTGAATTGAATACGACAGCTGAAAAAAGAGGGAGTGTTATATATGTTTCTAAAAGATATAAGAAAAATGACTAGCAGAAGAACAATTTTGTTAATTATCAGAAACTGATTTTTCACGATCAAGTTGAAGTATGGACATAGCAATACTTAGACAATTGATTCAGTGTTAACATGTAATACCAAAAATCATTTGACTTGTCAATTTTTTCCAGCTGTTGTGTTCTAGCATAATTACTTTATATCCTAAACAATCATTCGCCTTTATAGACTGTGAACAAAAGGATGAGTCTGGGCTGATGTGGATGTAAGGATGGGAGTGAACTTCGCTGCAGTGCACACCAAGATCCGACACATGCTCAAACTCATATAGTGCTTGTCAAAACCGAAAACTTACCTAAATGACGCCGTTTTTTTCCTGCTTTCTCACTTCTCTTTTCAGTTTGTCGAGAGACGATAGTAATATACCAAGCATTGATTGCAGTTGATCATTGACGTTTTATGAGGTAATTGCACAACTTTCTCTTTCGCTTTTTGACAAATTCGATGACAATAAAAATCAATTGCTTCATCTCTTGAGTGTGTGTAAGTGTGGATGATTTACTAATCCGACAACTCTCACGAATAAAGATGTACGGGACTAATTTCTTTTACTTCTGGTTCCGATCCCAGTCTTGTTCCAGTAACGTTCTTTTTATCCTGGTCCCAGTATCACTTATTATAGTTTCTCTGTTGTTTACTCAAATTTAAAGACGCTGTTGCATAATCTGTTGGTCTCGCATCTAGAATAATTCTTCAATACTCGTATTGTTTATTTTTCTTGTCGATCGCAGATATGTGCAGAACCAAAATTTTTTTATGGTGTCGATTCCAGTTCTGGTTAAGTTTTTATTTTTTGGTCATGCTCATCTTACTATTTTCGTCTCTTGGAGAATACAAGGCTTCTTTTTTAGCTAGTAAGGCATTGACAGGTTGCACGTAAATCAAGCCTGAATGTTTTGATTCTTGATTTTTTCATTGACACAATGAAGTTGTTGAGATTAAAAAAAAAAGTAATGAATGCAAATTTAAGAGAAAAATATTTTTTTTTGGTTGGTTCTTACTGAAGGT
>CAJNSZ010000674.1:0-27303 GCA_905329745.1 Rotaria sp. Silwood2
CGGTGAATGACCTCATCTCCCGAGTGTGGGTGCCGCGTCTCCCGCTGGAGATGCGGCATCTCCCGCGGGAGATGCGGTGGCATCTCCAAAATCTTGGATATGTGACACTACTCATTTTCTCTTTTATATATCCAACCGAGATCTTTTCCTCTAATCTTGTTGGTTCAACGTTAATGAGTTTTTTTTCCGAGATCAATTCCCCCATTTTTTCCGAGATCATTTCAGCGTCGTCCAATCTATATTATGAGCTAAATTAAAACTGCAACAAAAATAAGATTCTTTTGTCAGATAGAAATGGAATTTGAATTCTGTCTAGACAATTTTTTAAGTCGACTAGAAATTCATACAATAGCGTGCTTTACTAAAAATACAGTTAAATGAAAGAAAATCATCTGAATTGAATTCAATAATCGTTCAAATAGATATTGAAGAATCGTTTTATTATAAACAATGAGAAAATCATATACATTCTCAAAGTGAAAAATTTCGAAAAAGAAGTGTTCCTATCGATAGGTTAAGAGCGTAGGAAGATTTCGTCTTCACTCACATTCAAAAAATTCTAATTTTTCATTCTAAAACAAAATGTTATTCAAAACAAGCTGATCATACCAATATGAGTGAATAGACTTTAATAATCCTTTAGATTTTAAAATGTTTATGAAAACAAGAAGATATTCTTGAATAAAAGAAAATATTTATTTTACTCACATTTTAATTATTTCGATTGTATGAAATTATATCTAGTCGAATTCTAGTTTTGCCCCTCGCAAAAAAAAATAGGAACTCCGATTATGCGTACAACAAACAAATTGGAAGAGAAAAGATATTCGAACTGCAATGTAGCTCTCGCTTATAGTTACAAACATATTTATTGTAACATGGTAATGATGCACTTCAAATGTCATCTATCAATGTTATCAGAATAACAGAATTCCATCTTTCAAAAACTCATAATAAACAAAGAAATGACATTTATTTTTCTTTTGGGTCGAATGACAAATAAATATGAATAGATAATCCAGATACAATTATTAGTCAAAAATCAACAATACCCATAAAAATATTGAGAAGATTATGCTAGATATATGACCTTTAACAATAAATATAACAGATAATAAAAGTAAGAATAAAATATGATACAATAACTTTTTTTGTTGCTTTTCATGATTCTATTCATGCTTGTTAACGAAAACAAAAATGAAGAACGAGTCGATTGAATTGATGCACACATCAATATATATAAATACTTGCACGTAAATTGAAAATAGAACAAAGTACACGAGAGATAAATTATTTATTGTTATTCCATATGTCAAAGAAAATGAAATAGATATTTTGATTAAATAAAATGAACTAACCACTACGTTACAAATATATTCAAAATGGTCTAAAGAAAGGTGTTGGATGAAACATAGATGGATGATAGGGAAAAGGTCCCATTACAGGTGCATTCATAAATACACCTGAAGGTGGAATATGAGCTATTGGATAGTAATTTATAAAAGGTGGTTGTACGAAATGATTTTCTTCTAGTTGTGCTGGTGATGCTAAATGTTCTCCTTCAGATTCTTGTGAATAACGACGTTGATATGGTCTATGTGCATAAGTTAATTTTGATTCTTCTTGTTCATCATCTGAATATTCAATATCACATTGTAATTGATCATCAGTCATATCTTGTTGACTAAATGATTTTGATAAAATTGGATAATCATTCCATGCAATATGTTTTTCATTTGATATTGTTGTCATATTTTGAATTGATTTTATTGCCCATAAATCTTTTGTTAAAATTTTATCCATAACATATTCATATGGTAAATAACCATAACCATGATCACCCCAATCAATTCCATGTGAATTACGTATAATAAATACTCGTTGAGAATGTATATAACCTACACAAACAATAGCATGTCGATATTGAGATGATTTTTCAGATTTTTTTGGCATTGGTATATAACCATGATGATTTGATGCAAATGATGCAAATATTTTAATAGCCATAACAAATGGATAACCTTGTGCAAGACATTGACGTAATTCATCAATATTATTTGAAAGACGACTAAATTCCATTAAACGATAATATTCTCCATTTTTATATGCTTCATAACTTGGTCGTTTATTAATAAGATGTTCATAAAATGGCCAAAATTGTTCTTCACAACAACCATATTCAATTAAACTTACAATAGCATATTGTATGTCAGCACCAGAATCTGTTTCAGTTGCATGTCGTTGTGATATTTCATCTTCCATCATTCGAGCATTATAATAAATAAATAAACGACTAAAAATTTTTATTTGTCCAGTTGAATAATAATAAAAATATTCTAATATTGATGCTAATGCATTACCAACACATGAACCAATTGTATATTGTTCTTCAATTGGACTTAAGAATGGACGTAAATCAACAACATTTGGTAATTGTGAACCAGTTAATAAAGATAAAAATGGTCGTGATACATTTAATAATGGGCTTTTATGTGATCGACGGCATCCATCTAAACGATATTGTCGTTTTGTACGACGATTGACAAGTAAACCACCAAGAGTCATAATATGAAAATGAATAAAATATGTAATGCTACCTGTATGATACATATATATATATATTCATCGATGCATATGTTTTTTTTTCCATTGGCAAAACAAATACACAACAGAACGAAACTAATGAATAATCTATTTTACTCATCAATATAGCTGTACATATTGATCGGAAAATTATACATAACCTTTTGAAACAATGCAAAAGTTCATAGCTTATTCATAGGATATTTTATGGTGATGAAATTTTTAATAAAATAACTACCAAAAACTGCTCTTCAAAATTTGTTTTTCTTATATGATCTAGAAAGAAGTTATCGTAATAACTAGCGTCATCTATTGAAAACAATAACGAATTACAGTATATCAATAATCTCATGATTCCAAGTTTAATTTTATTTATCTATATTTCAAAAGCAATTAAACATAATTAATAAAATTATTTTTCTACTAAAGGTTATTACTAAGCAATGAAGTTGCAAATGGCTACAACAGATACTCATATATAAAGATTTCGTCTTCGTTGATCAATTTTACTCACATCAATGGCGAATATTAATTCAACTGAAACAGGAAATACTGACGTTAAAGATGATATAAAACAATGCGGTCAAGCTATATTACGTGCAAAAACCGTATTGATTAAACCTTATTCAAAAGTAAAAATATTTTACATATATTTAAAAAATAAATTTTCAAATTTCAGTATACTGAAGAAGGTCTTCGTCCACGAACACCTAATGAACCATATACTTGCTTAACAAAAGAACAAGAATCAAATATCGAACGTAAAGCTAGTCCGATATTTTTTAATAAAGCTCGTACATCAACAGCAACCGGAGCCTTTCGATGTTATCGTCAACGTCAAACAGATTCATATCCAATGAGTCATTTACGTACGGGTGGTTCTGTTGGTGGTGGTACAGAATATACATATATCACACCACAAGCTTATACATCAAAATTACCCGATGAATATAATGGTTGTACAGGAAATGCTTTTCCAAAATGGTATCCAAATCGAGCCGGTGAACGAACACTTGGACATTTACGAGATGGTGAACCCGTTGAAAGATATGTTTCAATTGATATGTTTCGTCGTCCACCAACAGGACGTTCTGGTCAAATTATTTTTGATCATGGACGACCTAATGATGGATATTATTTACAAAGAAATGGATGTAAGTAGGAAAAAAGAAAACAACAACAAAAAATTTCTTTCTTTTGTTTTTCTTTTTTGTTCTAATCATTCAAAGATGATACAACATGGTTTCATTCTGATCTTAATTTAAATCGTCATCATATACTTGAATCAATTCAACTTAAAACAATGGCTGAATATGAACAACAACATGCAGAACAACAACATCAATATCGACAAGCAAAAGAAAAATGGCCACATTTATCTGAATATGATGATCAATTTGTACTTAAATCAAAAGTTGAACGAAAAGGAAAAACAGAGTATGTATAAAGAAAGCAAAAAAAAAAGAGATTTTTATCCGATCACACCAGGATTCGAACCTGGAATCCCCCGCTCCGTAGGCGGGTGCCTTAACCATTGGGCCATGCGACCGATGTTAAAGAATGAAAAAAATTCATATATCTATCAGAATAGAATAGATATATCCTTGTTAAACTTTATGAAAAATTTTCTTATATCAATAGTCGGATGGATCATACGAAGATAATCAATTTAGTTTTTTTTAATACTTTAACACAAATGAATAAAAAAAAACAACTTCTTCTTTCGATTTATTTTTGTTCAAACATGAACCACAGCTTATGTCATACTATTATTTTTATACATGATAGATCTACAGAAATATCGTAGAAATTAAATTAGATATAAGACTTTTTAATAGAAATATTTATGAAAATCTTTACTCAATTATAATTTATTCTAAGTTACTAAGAGCCATTTTATATATGAACATATCCATATAACTGTAATAAATATGTTTGTTTTTGTTTTTTTTTTTGATATCTAAAAAAATAAAATGTACTATTAAAATGATGTTTTAATTATCACTGATAAAAATTCTAATCTAATGTAAAAAAAAAAAGATTATCTGAAGAACATTATTTCTTTTCTTTTCTTTTGTGTAAAAAAAAAAAAAAGACAAGAAAAATATATATACCGATCACACCAGGATTCGAACCTGGAATCCCCCGCTCCGTAGGCGGGTGCCTTAACCATTGGGCCATGCGACCGTTGTTCATCAATGAACCTTTTTTATTTGTCAATTAAAATTTCTTTAGAGACAAAAAAAAGTTTGTAAAAATTCGTTTGTTAAAGTTCCACAAATCATTGATTTTTATTTAAATAAATAAATAATAAGTTAGTCTAGAAGGAAAACAATTAAAAAATTTCTTATATAATCTTTTCAAAGAATATCTAAGATACTTTTTTTTTTTTTAATATAGAGTTAAAAAAATAAAATTATTCAAAAAGATTGTAAATTAATTTTAACATAAGATAAAAATAGTTTGATTCAATTTTTTAACATAGAAAAGCTTTCGGAAAAGCACGTATTAGATCATAATAAGGTCATTACAAAAAAAAACAATTTTTTTTTGTCAAAAAAAGATTTTACAATTGAAAAAATAAAATAAATCAAATAGAAATCTCTTATACACTTATTCATCATACTAAAAGATATATTGCGTAGACATCTAATTACTTGTTAGATAAAAATGTATAAGCAAGAAGAGAAAAAAAAACAGAAAGAAAAAAAAAAAAACTAGACCGATCACACCAGGATTCGAACCTGGAATCCCCCGCTCCGTAGGCGGGTGCCTTAACCATTGGGCCATGCGACCGCTATACATTGAAATAAAAAAATGGATGTCAATCATTTTTAGGATAGTCAAAACTATTTGTTAGTTTCATATAATTTTAGTTTGGACCGTGCTAAACAACATATCGGACAAAATTCAACACGTTTTACATCATTACATAATCAATTAGCAGCATCTGCTGTTGCACAAGGTCGAACATTAATCAATGATCCATCACTTATTGTTAAATGCTAAATTAGATTTATTTTATCATTTTATAATGAGAACCAATAAAAAACATCAAAACAATTTTATATGCCTTTTTAATTCGTTTGGAATTTTTAATTTTATAATTAAGCTAAAAAAAAAGAATTTTTTTGTTTTTCATAATAATATTTTAACTATTTTTTAAGACTAACTGTTTTTTTTTAAATAAAATTATATATTATCATTCTTATTTTTTTTTCTAAATTACAAATCAGTGTTAATATATTTAAATGTTTACTTTATTGCCAAATAATTTCATTTCAATGTTTTTCACTATATAAAATCTTAATTATCTTTCTTCGAAAATATACTTTCTTACATACTTTTATTTAGTATGGAAAGTGGAATAGGGTAATTACTTGCAGTGTATGCATGTAGTTTGCAATTGTTAACCAAGATGAAATATAATCAACGGAAATATTTAAAAGATTTTGGTGAATTTCTCGAAAAGTTGTAATGCAGAGCTGCTTTTTGTTGTAAAGAAAATAACATCTTACTATTACCATATAGAAATGATGTTCATTATTATGTACTAAGAAGTGAAATTCTTTGCTGTAAAAATCAATATGAAGAGAAATATAGTTAATAGGAGAATCAAATATAATAGTTATGATAATTGATGAAAACAAATTTGCTCTGACGTATCTGTCACGATGTATGTGTTGACAAATCAGTAAAAGAAGAATGCATGTGTTATTCTACTTTGAAGACTGTTGAAAATCATGTTTGATTAAAAACTAAACAATAATAGTGTGATGACTAACGAGAGAATCTTTTCAATTACCTATTTCCGATTTCAATGATTTATTTTGCCTATAGATAGTGTTCTAGTAAAAGCCCTAAAAAAGATTTAGATTTCTATTGATATTTGACTAAGTTACCGAACTTTTAATATGACTATTTTCGAATTTTGATTTCAAACTTTGTGCTAATAAGGAAATCAATCACGCTGGCTTCCTTAAAAAATACTCACAAGTTTTGAACAATGTTTCTTCGCGAGATCTGAAGCTTTCAAAAAATGCATATTGTATACACGAAATTAGTCTATATCTGGAAACTGTCATATTTCGAAAAGACTTTGTTTAACACTTTCCCCATTATTTACGAAAGCTAGTCTAATTGAGTTCTCTATATGTACCAAGTATCATATCAAAATTCGAAAATATGAGTTTTCCAAAAACTTAGGAGTTCTAGAAAATAGATATATTAAAAATTGAATAGCTTAGCCAAATATCAATAGAAATCTAAATCCTTGTAGAGATTTCATTAGAACACTTTGTACTATCTATAGACAAAAAAAATCATTGAAGTCAGAAGAAGATAGCTGAAATGGTTTACTTGTAAGTCAATTTTTTCCAACGATAAGAAATAAAGAATGTTCTTGGAAATGTTTGGTATCAAGTAAAGAATTTCCACCTCCATGAAACAAAAAAAAAGAAAATAATGCTCATTGTTTTCTTTATGAATGTTTCTCTTACAAACTAATACACATCAATATCACAACTAGGTATGTACCGAGCTTTTTTTCATTACTTTCGAACACTTTTATATTAACATCTTGAGCTCTGAAATGAAAGACTGAATCATGAGGTCTAACCTATCAAAAGATAGAGCAAACATCGTTCTACAAAATGAGACATATCTAAGCTCTGTGCAATAATGCCTTCGTTTTTTATTGGAGTTTTACAAACCGAGCCCGACCGAGCCTAGGCTCGGGGCTCGGTCAGGCTCGGTAGGGGTCTGTTTGTAAAATTCCTATAAAAACTGAAGGCATTGTTGCTCAGGGCTTGGGTATGTCTCATTTTGTAGAGCGATGTTTGGTCTATCTTTTGATAAGTTAGGCCTCATGACTCAGCTTTTCACTTAAGAGCTGGAGGTTGTGAACTAAAAGTGTTTGAAAGTAACGAAAAAAAGCTCGGTACATGCCTAATCACAACAGGGGAAAAATGAATTGGCTAGTGTGTTATGTTTGTCTTTTATTATGATTTCAATTAGTTTTATTCTTTCAATCATAAAATAATGCCTTATAGACTTGCTCATTAGTCAGATTCAATGGTATACTGCAAAGTAATCTTATATCACGAGTTCAAATTGACATGAATATTATTGTAAAACCCTGCTTATAGTATCAATACAATCGACTAAAAAAGTGTGAAGTGAATATTTCGAATCTCTTTAAAAAAAGAAAAAACAACAAAGTGAAAACGACTCAAGTTATATAATATAGAAATTCAAAGGAATAATAAATATAAACTGCTTATTGATATACAACAAAATCATTATTCATGCAAAAGATAATAAGTAGTAAAAATAATTTCACAGCATTTCATCATATTATTCTTTTAAATACAATAAATGTTTCTAAAAGATTAATCAATAAATACAAATTCAATAAAAATAAACTAATCATTGTCGTTTTTATTTATTAATTCGAGCTATTCATTGTATTTCACAAAAAACAAATTGTTCCATTTTTAGAAAGTTGTCGACATACCATTTAAATTTACATCATTCTGTAATTTACAATAAACAATTAATGATATTGATTATTAATTGTTCATATACACATGCATAAAAGCATTTAAAGATAAATTTGTTTAGGAAATATGTAAGATTATATATTAAAACTAATTTATTAATGAAACTATTTGAAAAATATATGTTTTTATCCATAACAAATCTAATAAAAAAACATATTTTCATTGATTATCTTCCTGATGTAACATAAAATAATGTGAAAGAAATTTACCAAGATTCTTTTCGATGAATGACAGTTGACATAAAAGTGTTCGGAATTTTCTATATAAATTTCTCCTTTGTAAGTTGAACGATATCGGTATTTTGACAACGATGTTGATTTTATGCACCATTCTACATACATAGTCTTGTCTATAATACAAAACAATGACCAATCTAGATAAAAAAATATATTTTGAAACGTCGATACGAAGTTTCATTCGTTCTCAATTCGCTCTACAAAATGACGATTTTGAAGTGAGAACTGTGCTTGTAAAAAGAGAATGAGCACCTAGTGGCTACGACTTAATGAAAACGAGTTTCAGCAGCAGCATTTATTTTTCATTAGATCGAATGTTGTTGCCACATTATGAAGTGTTCATTAGATCGGAGATCTTGTTAACATCTGCATCTTATTTCTGTTGATGACAGAAAATTGAAATGAATTAAAGATAACAAATTAATGAAACAATGGAACTTTATATCGATGTTTTGAAACAAAACCGATTATATGGAAATATGAGACTCTTGTAACAATGTTTGAACGAAAATCATGTAATTCTTCGATTTTTAGAACATCACGACACACAATAGAAGTTTCGAGTTATGTATTGAGAAAGAAAAAAAAACGCATGATTGACGTACGTATACTGTTTCGCACAGTAATAAATAAATTTTATATGACATCTATTTGTTGATAGTGATGTACCTATCTCACATTTCAACATTTTCTTTATTGAAGAAAATAGAAATGAAAGTTTGAGAAGCCTTAAAGTTTGTTTGTTTTTTTTCTATAAAAAAATGCATTATTTGGCATTAGCATTATATGAAATCAAATATGTCAGTTAGTTATGGAAAAAAAATTCGAGTAAGAAAATGAGACTCATTATCTTTAACTTGCTTCATTTTATCTAGGTATCCATTCTTAATAAGCATTCTTCTATTCATCCATCCAGAAGTTTCAATTTCTCAAAAAAACCAAATGTTAATAAAATTTCCAGACATCATTCATTACCAAAAGTATCTTCAAATAAATTTAAAAAAAAATTTTTCATTTCTGTATTTCTTTATACAGCAATAGTTGGTTCTAATACATTATATAACACATGAAATTAATGAAAGATATTCTACTCGACGAACGATTCATACTTGTCTATCGACTAATCGATTGTTCGAAGTCAATCAAATAATATTAACACTATGAGGAATATACACATATCACGATTTTAAAAGAATAAACTCCGTATAGGATGCTAGTTTTCGAGAGTGTGGTTTAGATAATTATTATCTTTTATACGAAATCAATTTGATGTTTTATTTTCTATACAGAGTAATTCAATCATTGGAACGAATATAGAAAAATCTCCGAAATGTGTCAAAAAAGAGTAGCTTGACTATCAAAAAAAGATCTCGTCAACAATCAAAAGTAAATACAGACTAAAATATCTTATCTTTGATTATTATCGATTGATAGCAATGCAAACGAAGTCATAGTATGCCACCATCGACAATACAAGCTACTCTTGAATCTTTTTCAATTAATAAAATTGATGATTTGAATAGAAATAATAATAAGACGTTATCTGACTTGTCAATCGATCAGGTGAATACTTTTAATTATTCTTTGCTTTTCACATGGATTATTTGTTGAAATTTAATATAAGATGACAAATAATACCATCAGTAATAATAATAAAGTAAGTCATTGAAAGAAATGTATTATCTCATTAATGAATTTGAATATTAGATGATGACTAATCATATATCAATCGAATCAAATTCTTTCAAGAATGTACATAGGAATCATGAAAAATAATAAAAAGAAGCAAGTTCTACGGTATCATAGGTAAAAAACAATTCTTTGCTTGCATATTTAAACGTACGAACGCAAATTTCAAAGTGTTTACCTCCCTTTTCAATTATATACATTCCAGTTTGAAGAACTTCATGCGTATAATATTTTATATAAAGTATTCATTTCATAATGATATTCTAAAGAATTATGATTAATATTTCCATTCACTCAGCTGAGTATACACAGATGACATTTAAATACAATATTTCAGCGACTGTTAATTTAAACACTTAAATGTTCACAATTGGCAAAAGAAAGAGTGAAAGACAAGTAAAAACGCTTTCATAACTTAGTTTTCATTGGATTTTGTAATGTTGTTGACTGTTTGGCTTTTCTGTATTGTTGCACCAGAAGGTTGTAGGTGTAGGTGTCGTTATCTTCTTCACGCATACAATTACATATGAACCAACAGTCCAACCATAACCATATCATATCCTTCGACATTTTTACTTTCGTTCCGAAGTTCATATTACCATTTCAGCTAGAGTACCTTTACAGAAATTCAACACATCTTCCATAGGATATTGTTTCATATACCATTTTTCTAAGAGATTGTGAATTTTTGAATCTGAAATAATATTTTCCTTGTTAATTTTAGTAACTCAAAGCCTTATAAACATTACATGTAAATATTGTCTATTCATTTGCTTTTTTTTATATATCGATATAGAAATGGCATTTGTTGCCGGTGTTCATTAATTCGTATTCTAGTATCTATGTTCATTATCGGTATATTACTATCAAGATTTGCTGCTTTGATTGTTGCTCTTTATAGCATCAAGCAAAACAAAACAACAATAACTAATTAGTTCATTTCAAAGATATTATATACTTATATAAGAAGTTTTAATTGAAACATTTCATTTCATAGATAAATCCATTATTAGTACTACTACTTCAACTACTGCTACTATGTCGAGCAGTCTTACAACAATTGCAACTATAAGTAATGTCATTTTCCATTAGACTGTTAAAAAATAAGATTTCGTTTGAGAAATCTCTGTTGCTTTTTTTTATTAATATAAAAATAGATAATATTAATTTATTTCATTAGGTACAACAACAACAATTGCGACGATATGTGGTTCTTCATATCTCAATCAATCATGGATTGATTCATCAGATGTCATTGCTTTTTGAGAATTCGAAAATTCGTTTGAAGATTCTACTAATGTTTATAATGGAATTCCATCTTCACAAGCTCATACATTCGTTTCAGATATGTTGGTTAAACAGCTTCATTCAATGCAACTGGAAAGAATTCTATTTACACATCATTTATTTCATTGAATAATATTAGTTTTACTGTTGATATATGCATTAAACAAAATGGAGAACCAAATCCAACCGATTACAGTATAGTCAATTTATGTCCATCGGCAGTAACTAATAATTGTCTTCATATCAATATTCGTAGTAAAAAATATTATTTTGGATTCTATTCTAATGATCTACAATGTATAACAACAGCGCTATTGAACCGCTGGGTACATTGTAGCATTTGTTTTTGATGTCAGTACTCGTAAACAGATGATTTATGTTAATGGATTCTTTGATCAAGCAAGAATTGCATCTGGTGCCTTAAAAAGTACTTCAGGCAATTTTACCATAGTTACTAAGCTACATGTGAGAACTCCAAATAACTCCTTTTAGGTAAGATATGAAAATAACTATTGCTTCATTTCCTATGAATTTTAAATTTTAAATTACCGTGTCTGCTCATTTTTTAGGGTTACTTTGATCAATTATCAATCAATCGATGGGTAAAATCTTCTTGTGAAATACTTGAAATAGCAAGATTAGCTGGTCATTTCAAGTTCGACGTTGGTTCACCATTGAGTGATTCAGGACCTAATTTAATAACAAGTACAGCTTCGAATTATTTGATTATCTCGCTGGTCATAAAAATCAAGCTATATTATTTTCTGATACATCTACTTCTTATTATCAAGTATCAAGTTTAGCTTCATTAGACATAACTAATCAATCATTTTCAATTACATTTTGGGTTCAATCTTAAATTCTATCAGATACAATTGTTCATTTATCAACATCATCTTTAGGAACAGGTTCTGAATGTTTTCCATTATTGGGATTTGCTTCAAATGGAACAATCATTGCACAAGTTTTGATTGACAATAATATTGTTGTAGCACTTAAAGGTCCTACTTTACCAGTATCATCATCATGGATAGAACATGAAGTCAAACAAATGAATTGAAACTATATGTCAATAATGTACTTGTTAGCTCTATGACAACTTCAACATTTCTAGCAAGTGAAATAACATCAAATTATTTAACATTAGGTAACTGTTTAAAACATTGCAGTAGATGTTATAATGGGTCAATTAATGCAGCAGGTCTATTTACAGGTGCAATTGATGATTGGCAAATTTATAGTCGTGAACTTAACTCAAGTAATATATGTACTTAATATTCGAATTAATAAATATAATTTCAATGCTAATAGAATCCATCAAAGAAACTGATAACGAGTTAAGCTTTCTTGAAAACTATTTTTTAATTTACTTTTCACTCTCATCGATATCTGAAGAAAAAAAAGTAGAACAGATTGACGCATTCGTATCTTACTATGTTTTTCTTGACTATGTTAGATAAAAGTTGTAGTGCTGGTATGTGGATCCATAGTACCAAAATTGATTTTATTTAGTCAAAGACTCAATCATTATATTTGATCTCTATATTTTCTAGATTTAAATTAACAATCAAGGTTGATGGTTTACAAAAAAAATACTTCGATATCGACATGTTATGATCATGAAATGAAAGATGTTATTGAAAATTTAATCGAAGTCTTTTTTCCTTTCCACAACGTACAAATATTTGATTAGTTGGAGAATATTGGGATAAAAAAAGTTATTTAGAAGTATTTAATTAATTTATTTTCCTAACTTTTTAGTGTGTAATCATAATAAGGATTTAGTTGATAGACTAACAATTTTTTTTGTCAATATCATCAAAATTTGATGGACTTTACTAAATTAAAAGATGAATAAAATAAAATGATTTAAAATTTGAAAAATTCATTAGTCATATAGAATATGCTGATCTTTATCTTGATACTTTGCAAAAGTTCAATTTATAATATTAATAATAAAGTTTTTTTTTCATTTGACTCAATAAACAGGTAAAATGAAATAAAATATTCTCAATAAAACAATTATAATTTATTGAGTCAAATTATGATGCATTTCTTAAACTTTACAAATCAATAAATTACAAAAAGAAGGACGAATATTTTTTTAATCATATAATTTTTAGTCTATCGCATTTCAACTGACACAAAGTATTCATTATTTGCACATCATGTCTATTATTCATCAAGATATTAAATCATCTCAGATCAAATAGGTTTGGTCGTAAATAGCTGCTTTTGATATTGTTGCCGTTGTTAAGTAGGTGAAGTATTACGCCCAAATGCCACTGTATTGTAAATGATCAAATTCTCGATTTTTAGATCGTTTGACAACTGTTTTCAATTATGTTCATGACAATTAAATGCGACCATGATAAGAGCTCAAAAAATGTCAGTTTTTACCTATTGACAACCACAAACTATGAAATGAAACTATACAGTAAAGTTTTGGGGCGTTTCGGTGACTATAATCATCCTCCTAGGATTAATCATTGTATTAGATATAACTCTTTATCATTATGTTGTTAAAGCTAATGAAAAATCCAAGAACAAATTAAAGAAGAAAATTCGAAAATCAATAGAAATGAAGAAATAAAAGATATGTTAAGAAGAGAAAAAATCTACTTGAATTATTTTAATTAAAGTCAACATCAACAGTTAATGGTGTTAGAGTTGAGGAATCGTTTTTTTTTTCTTTAGAATTATTGACAAGATGTATATCATGTCATCCATGGAATAATGAAGATATTATTTAAAATGCAATCATGAAATTTCAACGAGACGTTCCTTCAAATGTATGAAGAAGATTATCATTGATTATTTCGAATGCATGACAAAAATGATATATTTTTAATAATCATTTATGTGATATCATTGTAAAATCTTTGACTGAATAATTTTCCTTTACTAATTCAACTCTAGAAGTGTTTTACAATAAAGAAAACAATCGAATACAATAACCACGTTTAAAAAGATTTTACTTAATTTTCAAATTTTTAAATAAAAGACAATCAAATATAAACATAGTTTAATAACAGAGATGATGCATTTAATTTTGATTTTTTTTTGCAAATATTAAAACTAATTAATCTGAATTTACGTTCATTTTTATTATATTTTTATTAACAGCACACAACGCCATCTTGTTGTCTTTAACCTTGGCTGATTTAGAAAAATGTGCATGATGAATGTTATTGCATAATCATATCAAAGCAAATATTTCTTTACTTGCAACAAAATATTTTTTTCGTTTCTTTTTTCATGGCTGCAGCAATAGTTTCTATTAATACTAATGAATGTGAACTTATTTCTTTTGATTCTTTTCAGCCGACAGAATATCTTTACAAATGGTTTACGATTCATGTAACCAAAGAAAAATTTTTAAATGAACTTTCTTCATCTCATCCTTATCGTAAAACTTATCCAATTGAAAAATTTCCTTGTCGTGTTTATTTAATTGATTATGAAGGTAATCAACGCATTCGTGTATGGTTAAATGAACAAGAAGTACAAGTTAACAAATGTTCAGATTATATCTATGAAAAATATGATCCAGATCATATGCAATCATGTTGGGTTTGTAAATGGATTGATATAGATAAAAATTGGCTAATCAATCCATCAGAAGAAATCGATGAAAAAATAATTGATAAACCTGATTTTTATCGATTACATGGTGATCGAAATATAGGATTTGGTGATGGTGGTCAAGCATTTCTTGTCTATCCTGTATGGATTCATGAAAATTTACCAGTTAGTGAATTACATCGAAAACGACTTTTAAATACATTGTATAAACTTAATGAAGAACGAAAAGATTTTCATCCATATCCATCACCTGTTGAAGATATCATTGATCCAGATCTACTTCCTTTTCGACCAATATTAACATTTGATCGAAATCAATGGATTGCACAACGATTGAAACAATTACAAACATCGGAATATGAATTAAGACAATTTAAACGATATTTAGATCAAAGAGCATATAATGATTTTTCTGAACATGAAAAATTACGAAATACTTATCAATGGTTACCATCAGAATTTATTATTGATAAAAATGGAAAAGTTGATATTAAAACACCAATTCATCATATACCTGTTTTACCTGAATATCGAGAAACTTATGGTGATATTGCACATATATTTCATGCTATGTTACCTTTATTTGAACAATTAAAATTAATTAAAATGCATAATAATGAAGAACAACGATTACAAGTTATTGTTAAAGCTCAAAGTTATAATTTAAAAGCTGGTAAGATATATTTTTATTTATTATCAATAAAAATTTAAATAAAATTTTCTTTACTAGGTATGAAATATTCAGGTCGATGGCATACAGAAGGTAAAACAGAAAATATTGTTGCTGCTGGAGTTTATTATTTACATATTGATGATCAACTTGAAGGTGGTACATTAAAATTTCGTCCAAAATATGGCCCACAAAATTGGTATGAAGGAGTTGAAATTGATCATCGAATATCATCTATTCAAACTGGTACTGCTATTGTTTTTTCTAATTCAATTCCACATCGTTTTCAACAAATTCGAAATTTAACTTCTGATGATGGTCGTCGCCGAACATTTTTGAATTTTTTTATTGTTGATCCAGAACAACAAATTCCTATGAAATCAAATAATGTTCTTCGTGCTCCAAAAGATATAATTATTGAAATACTTCATCAATGGAATAATGGACGATTACCTAATGTTGTTTTAGAAAGTATTTTAAAATGGTTAAAAATATCAACCGCATGGAACAATGAAAATGAAGCAAAAGAATTTCGAACTTGTGTTCGACGTGCTATGTTAGATGAAAAATCTGGTTGGGGTTGGATATGTTGGGGTAATTGTGGAACAACAGAATTTGTTCCATCATTATGTACATGGTCACCAAGAAGCAGAGAAGAAGCAAGAGATGAATTACATCATACAGAATCGGACTGATATGTGCAGTACTATTCAATTGTAATATCATATCTGTAGTCTAGTTGTTAAAGAAATGTAATGTTATATTTGTTTTGATAATTTGAATATTGTTTCTCTGATTTATTAGTTTTTTATTTTTGTTGAAATAAAAATTATTTTTTTGAAACGCAACACAAATATTTGAACTGTTTTTTTTTGTTGAATAAATTATAAGAAATGTTGATGTTCGAAAGTCGAACTTATACTGTCTTTATCGACTTTTTAGCATTCATTTTCTCGGTATGAAAATACAGTTAACGTTTTGAGTGAAAGAATAGCAGATTTCTTGATCGTTGACTAAGCTCAATAAAGTCTATATAAACTAATACAATTGAGTTTCCTTTTTTTTTTTTTACAAATGGTGTATTGTTCGAAAAGGAAAGTAGCAAAATATTGACTAGGACAAATATCAACAAGTGAGATAATAACAAAGTTGAACTGTATTCAAATTATAAATATAATTAAATTAAACTCTAATGCACATAAGAGTAAGAGTTAGAGTGCAGAAAAGATCTTCATGCACTCACATCGATACTTTCGTTATTGTAAATTTTTCCGATTGCGGTCGTCTCTTTGACGAACCATCACTTCAACTTCTCTTTAGCAACCATGATTTCAATACTTTTCAATACCAGTTCTTGCAACGCTAATACTTTATCTGTTGCTGAGTTTTATTTAATTGATAGATGAATCTATCGCAGATCAAGATTGATCATATAGATAAAATAAAATTATACGTTGACTGGACTAATACAATGATATGTATACAAATGGTGGTTACCAGAGAAAAACAATTTTTATTATCAACAGCATAGAAAGAAACAAAAAGGTCAAATTTTATTTTCAAATTAACGAATGCAAACAAGAATATAGAAAGAGAAAAAAGTCACAAGACAATAGACTAAATTAATATTCTGCACTATTTGAACTTTCGACATTTTTCTACTTCATTGTTTTTAATAACCATTACTATGAAAATATTAAATAATTGAAATTTGATTTTTAGAAATCAATATTCAATTCTCATTATACTTAGGGCAATCCAAGTGTAGTGGCGGAGGTACTTTCTTTTCTTATAGAAAGCTTTAAAACAATTTCTTTTTTTTTATGAACAGATAGAACCACTTTCACTCTATTTTTCCATGCTATTTGATCATTATTCAATTGGTATTATAATAATAAAATTTCGATAAGATCTGTTTCGTTCGCATATGTGCTGGTAGCAAGAATGCTCGTGAGAATTTTTTCAATAAAGTTTGATAGAAATAAGATAGAGAACTGCGATTTTCACCGTTGGAAAAAGGAGATGAAGATGCATCAAACCGTATATTACTGNAAATTATTCTAGCAAAAGCACACAAGTATAATTGATTTATTAGCAATAATGAACGCATAAATGAGTAGAAAAAGAAGACATATTTTATAAACATCATTCTATTATCTACTTAAAAAAGAAACAAAGCAAATCACTAAACAATATATCATAATAATACAGCTAAAGCAACTACGAAATAAGTAAAACATAGAGTGAATGATGTTAACAAAAAGAAAAAATGAGATATAATACAAAAATTAGCACAAGACAAAACAAAAATTCTAACATGCTTTACATAGTGGAAGCTTAGATATTAACAGCTGTAAACAAAATTCTGTATAATATAAAGAAAACATTAAAACCACTCAGAAAAATGCTTTTGTGTTTCTGAATATAATTTATCTAGTCTTTCTATTTCGGCAAGTTGAGATTTACTTGGTTTGATTAATAAAACCTTGTAATCAAAATGTCGCAAAATGACCAGATCAGCCAAACGTTTTACACGCGACAAAGGTACATAAATTGCAGCAATATCATCATTTTCATTTGGTAGTTTCAAATCAATTACAACATTATTTAAAGTTTGGCCTTGACTTTTATGCGTCGTAATAGAGTAAGCAGGTACGAGTGGTAGTGCCCGCCGCTTTATTGATAAAATTGCCTTCCGATTTGATTTTGGTTTCTTATCTTTTGGTAGAATATCAGCAATATCAATCCGAAATGTTTGTTCCATTAACGGTATCGAAACGAGATTTGGTTGAAGTTGTTCAAGATTACATTCAATCTTCGATTTAAGAATTTCAACTAATGCATATAAAGGTCGGTGAATGTATTGTGTATTGTTTGGAAATGTTTCCGAAAGAATATCTGTTGATGCAGAATCTTCTTCATAGACAAGTTGCCGAAAAATTCCATTCATTCCATTGATAAGACCCAGTTCAATAGCAATATTTTGTGTTAAAATAACAGGCATTCCAGGAACAAAAGGTAAAAGACCTGGTAAATGCTCCGTTTTGCTGTCGGATAATTCTAACAATTTTTTAATGAGTGTTGGATCTTCAATTGGTTTGCCTTTGCAGGTGTTCTGAGCTACACATACCATGGGTCTTTGTCCCATTTCAGTTGCTTTGTGAATTACTGCCTTTTTGTTCAATTGTGTTCGAACTTCGTTTCGAAACACAAGAATCGGAGCCTAAAAAGACGAAGATAGGAAATTATTGGAAACGAAAAAGAAAACATACTCTATNAAACGTTGCCGGCTCAGTGAAATCCGTGCATTCACCATCACCCCGACCTGTAAAACCACCTGAAGGAGCACAAATATAAGTACATTCTGCGTCGTAAAGAGGATTCATTCGGTCACAACAGCGGCTACTCGCCAAATAGGTCATTTTGCCGCGATACAGATATTGGTCAATTCGGGTATATTGATACCTTACGGGTCCATCCGGCAAGGGATGAATAATTTCTTGAAAGCATGTTGGAATATCAGATTCAGCCGATGATAACGATAGAAGAGCAATAACAACTATAGCGAGAGAAATAATGGAAATGTTCATATTTTTATTGATCGATCTACAAGTTTAAGAAAATGAGAACAAATTTATCAGTCAATTTCGTTAAATGAAATCGTAATAAAATATTCTGCTTGTTTTCTCCGCCATCACCTGTGTGTCATTCACATCAGGGGCGAAGTGCGTCGATGTATTCGATTGCAGCTTAATGTATATTTGTACTATGATTCACAGTTGTTATCGTAGTGCGTCTAACTGAGGATCGATGTCATATTTTTTTGCAGTTTTGCGCCTATCAAACAAAGCTACGTTGCATTTTGTTCTCGTTTTGATTTAACGTATCAGCCGTTGAATCTTACTGTTTTCTTTCATTCGTTTTCTAATAACTACGGAACAAAAGGCGATAGGTGTGGATACGTATGGTTGGGAGTTTCGGAGTGGGTATCGGTGAGGATATAAAATAGGACCGCACCCTCCCAGATACTCTGCTTCCCCCATCACCATCACCACCACCACCAACAACAACATCCACGCTGGCACCCGCACGACCGTTTCAAAATTCAACAAGTGTATTGATCGATTATTCGATCTTTACAGACTATTGTTCCAGGTTTTAATATCGAAAAACATATTGAAACGTCGGCAAAGATTCATGAATCTGAATGCTTTCGTCACCGTTTTATGCAAATTAGCAATCTAAATAAGATCCGGACTCAAGGTGTAAATGTGACTGTGGATGTGGATATGGGTCTGCTGGTGGATGTAGCTAAAGACTTGAGTTACACTCACATCCACACACCCACACCTACACGCCTGAATAAAAAATATATGCTAACTAGTATTTTTCATCGACTAATAAAATATATACAAAAACTAGATCAGAGAACTTACGAAACACTCAGTACTGCTCAATGAAGGACTCGATTGTCGTGCTGAGAATCAAGTATGAGTATCATTGATGAATACTAGAAAAAGAACGAGTGTTATTCATGGGTAGATTCACTAGAGTTCTATTCTAAGAATATAAACCCCAGATAAAATCCATATCTTGAAAGAGTATTATAGTTTGAGAAAAATGTTTTTAAACTTGACATCAATTCGATCGAATAAAAGTTTAATGAAGAATTATAAATTGGTTTGTTTTCTTAAACTGACATATCAATTGTTTGTATGAATTATTGTCGAGAATTTTTAAAGAAGAATAATCAAAGAGATTTTCTTCGGCAGAAGGTAAAACGATTGAAAATGATATACTCTTGCTTTTTTTCAGTAATTATATACTATACTCCTTTGTTGTAAACTATACATCCATTTTCTACACTATTGAATCCATTTGTCATTTGATTTCTACTATATCATTTTGGAAGAAAAATTGAGTTATTTTCTTTGTCTTTTCACACATTCATCAAAAATACTAGAAATCTGCGCCAGCTAAGTTTCTTATAACTTTTCAAAGTAAAGTGATCTTTAAAAACGACTTTTTCAGTAGATATAGTCTCATTAATAGGAAAAAAATTTCTCTTTTGCTGCAAAATTAGACAAATTTCACATCTCACTGAGCAATTTCAAAAGACAAAGCTCAACTGAGAAAAGGTCAAGATAACAGATCTGAAGCTCGACGAGACCAGCGAATTTTCAGCTGCTTTTCTTTTTTTGTTAAATTCACAAATAAGGATACATAGATATAAATTTCACCATAAATTTTGAGTAAATGATATATATTCTAATAGAAAATATTATTTGTAAAGAATATACATAGAAATATAACCTACTCTGTTTCTTTTTTTCCTCTTTAGACAACGAACATCAACAGTACATATTGATAGGTATTTATTTCCGGTTGCATGCATGATTTGAAGTAGTTTTATTTCTCTCACTTTATTTCTTTTTTTATATAAAATACTAGAAAAAACAATGAGACCACTTTCAGACATCTCATGATCATAAACAAAGCTCTAACAAAAAAAGAATCATTTGATATTTGAACATATGAAAAAGATTAAAATAGATTAAAAAAAGAACATCTTTCAACGAAATGAATGGAAATAATCATATGAACGTAATGAATAGGAAAAACGTAAGTCATACAATGACGATGTTGCTAAAGAAGTCATGCTTTATGATATAATAAAATCATTAACTTAAAATTCATTGTCAAAAATCCCTATGTATACTAATTAATGCGCGGAACCGCTCTGTCTCTCTCTCTGAAAAAAGAAACAACGTAAAAAGATATTACATAAACGAACAAGTAACGTTCGTCGGTTCGACTCACTTGACCCGCGACTGTTTAAGACAGAAGTATATTCCGCGTTTGTTGTATGGAAACCATTGGGCTACTAGCTTTATCTCAATAACTGACTGAGATCTCGATTTCTTGAATCATAAAAGTCAAAGAAATTGATCTGCTTTTTTGTAAAATAGTTCAGAATAAAGCTTACTTTTCAGAAATAGATTGTAAAAGCTAGCCATTCTTTATCCAAATGCACTTTAACTCATAAATATCGGAAGTAAAATAAGTGTTATACTGTTACACATCAGTAGCATGATGAAATAAGCCGATTGTAGTTGATAATATGTGTTCATACAGTAATTAAGAAACTTAACACTAAAAGTCCTATGTTTACGAACAATATGCAACTATAAATGATTCATTGGTAATGATAAGAATGTGAAGAAATCGAAAAATGTAAATAACTACTCAATATCATTTTATTATGTGAGAAAAAAAACAAAAACTACAGCATAAAAATTCATTATCAAGAACTACCAAAATAGATAGAATATATGTAAAAAACATGTGCGAGAAAAAGATGTAAAATGCAAAAAATATTAATAGTAGAAATATAAAAATTTTAACATGAGCTACAGATGGAAGATTAGAAATGTAAACAATCATATGCAAAATTTCGTATAATATGAGCAGACATTAAAACCACTCAGAAAAACGCTTTTGTGTTTCTGAATATAGCTTATCCAGTCTTTCTATTTCGGCCAGTTGAGATTTACTTGGCTTGATTGATAAAATCTTGTAATCAAAATGTCGCAAAATGACCAAATCAGCCAAGCGTTTTACACGGGATAGTGGTACATAAATTGCAGCAATGTCATCAGTTTCATTTGGCAGTTTCAAATCAATTACAACATTATTTAAAGTTTGGCCTTGACTTTTATGTGTCGTAATACAATAAGCAGGTACGAGTGGTAGTGCACGCCGCTTTATTGATAAAATTGCCTTTCGATTTGATTTTGGTTTCTTATCTTTTGGTAAAACATCAGCAATATCAATTCGAAATGTTTGTTCCATTAATGGTATCGGAACGAGATTTGGTTGAAGTTGTTCAAGATTATAATCAATCTTCGATTTGAGAACTTCAACTAATGCATATAAAGGTCGATGAATGTATTGTGTGTTGTTTGGAAATGTTTCCGAAAGAATATCTGTTGACACAGAATCTTCTTCATACACAAGTTGTCGAAAAATTCCATTCGTTCCGTTAATAAGCCCCAATTCAATAGCAATGTTTTGTGTTAATATAACAGGCATTCCAGGAACAAAAGGCAACAGACCTGGTAAATGCTCAGTTTTGCTATCGGATAACTCTAACAATTTTTTAATGAGTGTCGGATCTTCAATTGGTTTGCCTTTCCAAGTATCTTGTGCGACACATACCATGGGTCTTTGTCCCATTTCTTTTGCGTTGTGAATTGCTGCCTTGTTGTTCAATTGTGTTCGTACTTCATTTCGAAACACAAGGATCGGGGCCTAGAGAGATGAAAATAGAAAATTATTGGAAACGAAAATGAAAACATACTTTATTCCAAGGTGAATCATGCAGAGAGCCTACTGATGGTTGTCCAATAACTCGTGTCAATAATAATTCATAATCGTCATAGTTGCATTGTCCATGACGAAGTCTTTCAAGCAACTGAAGATACCGTGGATCTTCTGTTCGCATTTGTTGAGTAAGTTTTACCACACAATTAATTTGAAGAATTAAAGAACGTGCAACACGTTGTTGAATTTCTTTTTCTGTGGGTAGTTTACCCAATTTCTCTTTAGATGGTAATGAAAAATCGGTGTGCAATGGTGCATCATAAACAGGTCGATATTGTAAGTAGTCACCAAAGAAGATAACATTCACACCACCGAATGGAACTTGAGGATCAACATGTTTTGCAGAGCAAATAATTCGATTAAGTTTTGCTAGTAAATTTAAGCCAACCATACTCATCTCATCGATTAATAAATATTCGACGAGTCTCCATTCTTTTTCAAGTTTTAAATCACCTGGTTTGATAGTTCGTGGCTTTCCGGAATTACGTTGTTCACCCAAAAATGAATGAATTGTCATACCACCTATTTCAGCAGCAGCAATTCCAGTGGGTGCAAGCTTTCGCATCATTTGCATTCTTTTCGTAACAAGAAAGTATTTGCTGAGAGCACGAATAAGTTGTGATTTGCCTGTACCGCCACATCCAGGTATGCACATTATAAGTTGACCATTATTATCACCTGAAACTACTTTATACTTCAATTCCTGTTAAATTAAGTTATAAAGGTACCTGTTCGACATCGGCTGTCCCCATCAAGATGGCTTGTTATTATCATGAATGCAGCTTGTTGTTCTCTATTTAATGTAAATTCATCAGCGATGCTTTTTTGAGTGGGAAAGTTGGTTGCGACTGAAACGACTGGAAGAATTGAGCTATAGTTTTCAAAATTGTTTTTATTATAATTATTTGGATTCACCACTGTTACAACAGCATCTTTTGCAGCATGTAAATCTAATGTATCATCTGCATTGGCGTAGGTGCCTGTAATTAAACCTTTTCTGACTCGTTCTTTTTCAGTCTTCAGTTGTTCTTGCCATTTTGTATTTAATCGAATAAGATTTGGCGTTGCACAAATGAACGGTACAAGTTGTTGATTCCCGGAATCGATAATTTCATCTAAAGAAGATTGACGGTGAGCTATAACGAATTTTACATTTTATTTTCAATTTCAACTGACTAATCATCTTAAAGTATTACTTACTATTTATATGATTAAATCGTCCAACACTTTCGACTGCTTCAATAGCTTCCTCGATATATTTATTTTCTGTTGATCTTTTTGTGGCATTAATCACTGCAGTTGTGTATTCATCTATATTGCCTATTAATTCTAATAAGTCTTCACTATGGTCCATGTCATATTCGCCATCAATGTGTTGATTTGCAGGCAAAAAAACGGGATCGATGATAGTACCATTATCCGTTTGAGCTTCAGTAATAACTTGAAGTAAATGCTCATCGCGATCTTTTTTACATTCATGTAAAAGTTGAATATTTTCTATGATCTTCCATGAACGAATGGAAATATGATGTTGTCGAGATTTAAGAGCATCTTCCCATGTTTGACTGATGTCACAAAGATCTGTGACAGTGCGCCAAGGTACGAAAAGTGTGAGAAGAGCTCGACTATATCGTTCTCGAGTATCGTCACGATCCCGTCGAGGAATTTGTGGACCATAAAGAACAGGTACATGGTGCTCACTATATTCCATCAAGAGATGTGTTGATGTTTGTGGATGCTGCTTTTGGAAAGGATAACGTTGATTACGTGGTCGACCTTTTTCGTTAATCTTGTTGTTCATCGATGCTGCAGCTTCGGATAAATACTTCAAATCTGCTGCATTCGCTTTTTTCTTATACAGTGCGCTGACGAAGTCGTATAAACACATATCATTCAGAATATCGGAGCGGTATTGATAATCAGTTCTTGTATTGATGAGTACGTATTTTTTATCATTTTCAGTCGATTGAATTTGAAAATGTTCTTCGTTATTGTTATCATCATCAATAGCTCCATCATCATATACATCATCGTCGGTTACATCTGAACAAAAAGAAAGACAATATATCTTAGTTGTTATTTAATTATGATATTTCAACTCAACCAATCTTCACTATTTCTCATTCACATGTGTAGTAGAAATAACAGCTAGAATATTTTCCTATTTTACAGTTTAAGATTTGAGTAACATTATATAAAAAATTTCAACGACACAAAGATGAGAAAAGAGAAAAACCTATTGTACTGGTTCTCTGTATGACATCTTCAGGAAAAAAAGATATATATAATGAATACCACTATTACATGCCTAATGATAGCAAACTATATTTTCGATGAATAAAATAACCATTAACTTAATTTTTAGAGATAATTTCCTCTCACGTCTTTCTTCCTCTGCTCATCCTGTTTTATCCTTAGTCCTTTTTTCATAATAACTACAAATGCATTCAAAGAAAAAACATACTGACCTTGCATCGAACCTTCGGATTTTTGTTTGGAGCGTAATTCATTCAACTGCGTTTGTAAATACCGTTCGGTTTGAATTAAATAAACGCCTTGAAACTTGTGTGTTGTGTAATGATCATCCCAATTCATAAGATATGAAGCAACTTGAACTCCAGATAGCTCTTGTTGAGAAGCAAGTGTATTATAACATCGTAAAACGAGTTTCCGTGATTTTTCAATTGCATCTACTTTGCCTGTTTGATGCGATGGATTCATATATGATGTAATGCTTTTTTGTACAAGAGCAAATGTATCATGAAAAGAGAGACTCATCTTTGTCACATAATCAGTAATATAATAAACGAGAGCCTTTGCATCACTACCACTCCAAATAAATTTGACATCCATGTTGGATCGACAAGCCGCAATAAGGTATTCATTAAAATTGTTAATCCATGGATCTGATCGTCGCATAGAAATATGGCCAGTATCAGGATCAATTGTCGAGACTGGCACCAATTTGCGTGGCATACGCAATCGACAACTTTTCTTGCCACCTTGTTTAGGATTAGAATACTTGTAACATGTGTCACTATGCTTGTGCTTGTTGCCTGTTTCCACAAGTTGTACCACATCTGCACGAAAGCGTGCTGCAAAATTAGGCGATGATGGATTTGGAGTTGGTAAGCAAGCTGGAATTAATTTTGTTTCATTTTGTGAAGCATTTATAACTGAAATATGATCTATACTTTATTTTTTTCTAGTACTTCTATTTCTTACTAGATGTTGATCGATCATGTGTTGGTGTCCGTAACGATTTATTCAATAATGGAGAAGCGTAAGGAATTGAGGGTGAAGCATAAGGAATTGACGGAGAAAGTTGTTGCTTGATTGGTGTCGACCAAACAGGAGATTTATTTATATTTTGTGCTAAACCTGTTAAATCAATGGTACGTAAAGCGGCATAAATATTATCTTGTGATAATCTTGTAGGAGTATTGAATGATGTTGGTACTATAACGAAAAAACAAAAATCAATATTCAAATAAAAGAAAAATATTTTATACCGTTTGAATATTCAAAGGCATGTTTCTCTTTGAAATCATCTAAATCTTCTTTGATGATGTCCTCTAAGTATGCTTTTAACTTCTCACGAAAATTGACGTCTTGAATTTTTTCTTTCATATCGGCTGGTTTCATATCATGATCAAGCCAAATAAGGAGATGCAAATGAAGTGAACCTCGACCTTGACTTTCAACAGTACCGAAATAAGCCTTTACTGATCCAAGAACACCACCAATAATCATAGTATTTAAAATGTTGGAAATCAATAAATGAAAAAATTTTGCAGTAGCAACCGGATGAGATGCGATAATTTCAGCTCTTTTGTAAGTATCCATAAGTTGTTCGTTTTGAATATTGTCTAGATCGAGTTTAACGCCGGCAAAGTATAATGCTACAGGACTGAATATCGGCTGGATTTAAAGTAAGAAATATGCTTGGCAGCCCTTGATTATATATAAGTGCATGAATTCGGCTACGTAAAGCCGTTCGTGAATATGCTGAACCCATAACTCGGCCGCCAATAGTTTTAATATGTTGCAGCAGTTTGTTTAATGCATTGTTTGATTCTGAATTGTATGTTCTTTTGGAGTTGTTGTCAAGCGCTGTTTCAATATCTTTACTATTCAAAGATAGAATTTCATCAGCAGATGCTTGAAAATAAGGTTTTGTTGCTATTAATTGAGCATGAAAGCAGGCATCACGGCGGGTGTGGGTGTGGGTGTGTGGGTGTGGGTGTGGGTGTGGGTGTGGGTGTGGGTGTGGGTGTGGGTGTGGGTGTGGGTGTGGGTGTGGGTGTGG